>PVLD010007924.1:0-87824 GCA_004027595.1 Dinomys branickii | reverse complement strand
GAGATTGCAGGCCTGATCAGGCTGCAATAACTAAGGATATTATTAACCCGATAGCAGGGGACACTACAGAGGAGAGTATGGCAGGGACGGGAGGGAGGAGAACACCAGCTTCTGTCCTCATTGATGGCGTTGCTCCTCTATAGAGAAGCCAAGCAGTGAGGGGCCAGGGTGCCCACAGCCAGACGCTGCTCCTGTGCTGGCAGGATATCACTGTGGGCACCATGGAGGGCCCCAGGCACTCATGTCTACGTGTGACACCTTCCCGCCTTGCAGTGGGAAGTAGTTCAAAGATCACTGACAGCTGCATGGGCCTCATGAATATGGATACAGTGGTCACAGGTGCACTTGCCATGTTTTTCTCACTAACAGTGTTATACATAAGTGTGCAAATCTCCTATTATCTGCAATGTGAACATCTGCTGGTTGCTTTCCTACCAATCTCAGAGTTCATGCTGTAATTTTTAAAAAAACATTCCATTTTGAAAGAAGCGTAGATTCATAGGTTGCACCTCCCCAGCTCCCTACAGTAACAGCTAAGCAGAGGTTCCCACAAATCTCCAGGGGGTCAACAGATTTCTCCAGTCTTACCTGCTTTCATCTGTGTGTGGCATGTGCGTATGTATGTTATCCATGTATCTGTGTGTTTGTGTTGTTGCTTGTATGTCGTGTATGTTGGGCCAATGTGTATGTTGTGTTGTATGTTTGTCTTGTGCATGTATCTGTACCCATGTGTTTACATTGTATGTGTTGTGCATGTGTCTGTGTGCATTGTCTGTGCTGTGTGCTGTGTGAGGAGGGGAGAACAAGGATGGAGACTCATCCTGTAAAAGGGCAAAATACTGGGACTCTGCCCATCTTATCTGTGGCCTCCATATGTGTTCAGCCTCTGTCCACCTCCCACTTCCTGGTCTCTCTTTGCACACTGATCAGAGGCATCTCCTTTCAGGTACCAGGTATGATGCAACCCAGGTAGATGGCATTCACTGCCAAGTGCAGTAATCCCACTTATGAGGACTCCAGATGACCTCTATATTCCAAGATGCAGGCCACTGTCCTCTGGGAGGCCCCTGGTAGTGGACACCGAGCATACATCTGAGGGTTCAAGGATTCCACCCTTGGAATAAATTATGACTGTTTCTTGCTCTTTTCACCTCCTTTCTTCCAGCTTTATTGAGGAATGATAGCCAAGAAAGTATTGCCTACATTTAAGTTTGCAGTGTGGTGGTCTGATATTAACCATTGCCTCTTCATGTGTACATGTGGGTTTGCCCAAGGCCTAGGCCCTGTTTGGAGATGGGCAATCTATGCTTCTTTCAAAATAGAAAGTTTTTTAAAAAATCACACCATGAATTCTGAGATTGGTAGGAAAGCGGCAAGCAGATGTTCACATTGCAGATAATAGGAGGTTTGCACACTAATGTGTAATACTATTAGTGAGTAAAACATGGCAAGTGCACATGTGATTGCTGTATCCACATTCATGAATACACACTGATATAAATATACACTGTAAAGTGACTATCACCACTTAGCTGATTAACACACAGCACCTCCTGTGGTATGCTTTTGTAAACATGATCAACTTCTTAGCAAATTTCAACAGTACAACAGAGTCTTATCCATTCATTAGGCTAATTCTAACTAATTATTTACTAGTGCTATGACCAAGCTCTCCAGCAATTGCTAAGCTCTAAGTGGAAATGTGCACCCTTCACTGGCACTAGGCCTGCCTCCCCAACGGCCTCTGGTGACCCCTGTGCCTCCTGCTGCTGAGTGCCTGCTCTGCTGCTCGGCTCCCACAGATGAGGGAGATGGTGCGGTGCAATATTTGTCCCCTGGGCACAGTGTCTTCCTGGCCATCCAGGCTGCTATGAGTGACAGGATTTCCTTCGTTTTATAGGCTGAAGAATACTCCATTGTGTGACTATCTATACACTGTGTTTTCTTTATCCATTCATCTGAAGATGGACAGTTGGCTTGCTTCCATCTCTTGGCCACTATAAATAATGCTGCCATAAACACAGGCATGCAGATGTCCCTTTGACATACTGCTTTTGTTTCCTTTGGATGCATACCCAAAGGGAGGGACAGCGGGATTCTGTGGAGTTTGCACTTTCATTTTGGAGGAACCTCCACACTGTTTTCCCTTGTGGCTGCACTGATCTGTCTTCCTGCAGGCTATGTGCTGGGTTTCCCTTTTCTCCCAGCTTGGTGAACATCTGTCACCTTTCCACTTCCGGATACTCACCATCCTAATAAGTGTGAGGCGTTACCTTGTGTGGTTTGATTTCCATTCCTTCAATGGTTTGAGGTGCTCTGCATCTTTTTATGTAGCATTAAACACGTGTGTTCCTCTGTGGAAAAGGAAAACATCTATTTAGATCCTTTATCCATTTTTAACCAGGCTATTTGTTTTTCTGTTATCTACTTGCATGAGTTTCTGATACATTCTTAATATTAATCTTTTGTTGGATAGCTGGTTTGCAAACATTTTCTCCCATTCTATAGCTTACTTTCCTGTTTTGCTGGTTGCTTTTTTTTTTGCTATGTAGAAACTTTAGTTTTATTTTGTCCTACTTGTTTTATTTTGTTTTCTTGTACTTTTGAAATAAAATTTTTAAAACAATTGTTATCAAAACAAATGTATAGAATTTTCCCTCTATGTTTGCCAGAAAGGTTATGATTTAGTCTCAATGTTTAAGATTTTAATCTATCTTAGGAGATTGTTGTGTATGGTGCAAGATAAGGATCTGACTTTATTCTTCTGAGGAGACAAAGATGTCCCCAGTGTGTATTCTTGGTGACTTGTCAAAAACTCTCCAACTGGATGTACATGAGTTTACTTGGGACTCTATATTCTATTCATTTAGTCTTTGCATCTCTCTACCTGCCAGCACCATACTACATTGATTAATATGGCTGTGTAATATTACTGGAAATCAGGAAGGTGATTCATCTGGCTTTGTTCTTCCTCAGACTGCTTTGGTGCTTCCTTGTGAATTTTAGGATTGTTTTTCTATTTTTGTGACATATATCATTAGAGTTTTCATCTGGATTGCCACTTAGTCTGGATACCACTTTGGGTCATGTGGACATTTGATCAATGTTAATTCTTCCAGCCATGAACAGAAACTGTATTTCTAATTTTTGCATATTCTTCCATTTCTTTCAGCAATGTTTTATAGTTTTGGCTGTAGTAATCTTTCACTTCCTTGGTTAAATTTATTCCTACAATTTTTTCATGCTATTGTAAGAGTGTTTTCTTTATTTCTTCCTTGGATTGTTTATTACTGCATAGAAGAAACACTGTTGATTCCTGTGTGCAGATCTTGCATCCTGACCTTGCTGATTTTGTTTGTTAGCCCTAACAGCATTTTGGTGGAGTCTTTGCATTTTTTCTGTCCATAAAATCAAGTCCTGTGGATGCAGATTTTATTTCTTCCTTTCTGATTTGCCTAATTTTAAGGTCAGTGGAGGGTGCAGGTACCAGGCACAGCAACAGAGAGAAGGGAATTCTATTGGAATGGGAGTGATGGGCAGGACTCTAAGGGTAGAGAACATGCATGCACCTAAAGGCAAGGAGCTAGGTATATATATATATATATATATATATATATATATATATATACATAATACAGCGGGCTGGACCCTACTAGGGGTGGCACAAAAATTTTGGAGGAGTGGTCTTTCACTTTGTTTGAGTGGTCAGGACATTTCTGGAAGTGGCTGACATTTGTGGATTAGCTTAGAACAGGATACCTGTCAGAAGGTAAATTAAATTACAGCTGTTTTTTCAGATGAAAATTAGATTACAGGTGTCTGTCAGAGAGTTGGGGCTGGCTTTTGTACTTTCGCCATGGGGTTGGGACTGGAATGGACTCTGATACTAACCACATTGGCTAGGGTTTCCTGTACCATTTTAAATGGAAATGGTGAGCATGGACATCTTTGTTTTGACCCTGATCTTGGAGGAGATTCTTTCAGCTTTACACCATGGAGTGTGATGAGAGCAGTGGGCTTGTCATGTGTGGTCTTTGTATGTCAAAGCACTTCCTTCCCGTCTTTTTCAAACATTGCTGCTGAGTGAAGCCCTGTCCTAAGTACTGTGTTCCTCTCTGCCTGCTACTGGGAGGTTCTGTTCAGGGCTGCCCTGCTCTGACTTACTTTCTGCCTTCTGGATTTATTTTTTGCCTTCTGGATCTGTCCATTGCTGATGGAGGGCTGCTGGAGTCTCCACCAGCCATACCAGATGTGTCCAGTTCTTGAAATCCTATCAGTTTCACCTCACATGCTGTTCAGAGTGTGCGTGTCAAGGACTTTTTTGTCTTCTTGGATATATCATAAGGAGTGAGGAGCCAGCAGGGCAGAGGCTGACTGTCGATGTGTATCTGGACTTCCTACCTTTCCCCAGCAGAGCCAGGACACTGTACTCAGAGCATTTAATGCAGCCCAGACAAGAATAGCTAAGGCCTGACCAAGTTTTTCTCACCTCCCTGAATAAAGGCGTATGGTAACCATGGATTCATGGGCTGTGAAGATCCTCTGCTGTTACTTCTGCTGGTCCTGAGCCCCTTGACCAAGGAGTAGAAGAGGGAAAGGCAAGATCCTGCCATTATCAACGCATGTGTGAGTTTTCAAAAAGCACAGGATGCCAATAAGTGAGCTTCTCATTCACCAGATTAGACGTCGAGTGTTCTTTGATGAAACACGCATACATTCTGAAGGAAATTAACTATTCAGAATGGAGATTGTCCATCCATTCTGACCTAGTGAAACATTCATTTGAAGTCCTGTAAACTGCATATGCTTCCATATGGTGAACCAGTAGTAATTACACAACTCCAAGACCACATAGTGTTTATTGTGTCTTCTCCAAACTTCCCCCACCCCACAGGCTGCCTTCCCCACAGTAGAGAAAATCTTTTTGGCTTGAGATCAGATTGTCAGTGCATGCTGAATGTTGATGGAATTGGGAGTTTTGCAAGTTATATTAGGCAAGTAGCTGTCCGCAGGCACATCTCATGTTACATTATAATTTCCAGAGTATTATGTTACACACTGCCCATTAACCCTCCAACATCCTGGCTTACACTTATTACCAAGGTGAAACAGTTTTGCCATGGTCACCCATTTTGTAAGGAACTTAGACCAAGATCTCTTTGCCATAAATTACTACTCATCTAGGTTTGCTTATCATATTAATTTGCTTGCAGATTAGTTTATCATATAGATTATATAGCGTATAGGTTAGTACATCATCCAGGTGTGCTTCCTTTAAAGACACCACAGTGCTGATTGTACAAGCATTATTCTGTTCATATGCCTACTCATAAACCAAACAAGAGAGGTTATTTCTGTCCCTTACAAAGGAAGTCTCCTTGTGGTAACTCAGCTCCTACAGGGTGGCTCAGGGCTGGAGCACTGGGTCTACTGCACAGCTATGTCTGTCCGGCACACTTCCTGTATTAATCATGTATCCTATAATGCTCTGCTCTCCCCCACCTTCTAGCAACTGACACAGGACATTAATCAAGAGATGAGAACATGTGTCTGGCTGAAGCCTGCAATGAGATGGGTGCTCAGCTGGTATCAAGTGAAGCCAAGTTCTCCAGCCCACAGCTGTGCACTGTGCCAGGGAGCTGAGGCTAAGTCCTACCAGAGATGCACTGGGACATCCTCCTCTGGTTATTTGTCCCTAGGCAGTTGCTCCAGGTACTCACTGCCCCCCAGATTGGATGGCATACAGTGCTTGGGGTGACAGTGCCCAGTGACCCTTGCTTACCTGATTCTCCCAGGGCTGCTGTGACAAGGATCAGAAGCCAAATAACTGCAAACAATACAGATTGGTCATGCTCTGCTTTGGTGGCAGGAAGTTAAAACTTCTAGGGAGTGACCTGAGCCACAGTCTGACTGCTCCAGGGTCAGGTCCTGCCTTGTCTCGTCCAGCTCCTGCTATGTGCTGGCAAATCCTGACATCCCTCAGCTTGCAGAGCTGCCAGCTCAGCCCCAGGGCCACCTCCTTGCTAGTTATGCTGTCATCCCTGTGTCCACATTTTCCCTTTTTATGAGGAGACAATCATACTGGGTTAAGGCCCCAGCCCTCATGACCACATTTCAATTTTATTGCCTCTATAAAGACCTTACTTTGAGACAAACTCATCTCAGGTCCTGGGGTTGAGACTTTAATCATCATTTTGGGGACACAAGTCAATCTATAACACAGTCCCTTCGGGGCTCACATGCGTAGGGAATGACTCTGGCTGGCAGAGTGGACAGTCAGTCCTCAATCTTATCTGCCCAGTCTTCCCAGCTGCACTTTAAGTGGACCTGAGCCTCCTGCCAACAACCGTGCTGCACCAGGAGAGCACGCTCACCACTGTCACAAGCAAGGCGGGGGGATATAGATATAGCTCAGTGGAATAAGCGCCTGCCTAGCAAGCGCAGGGTCCTGAGTTCGATCCCCAGCACCGCCAAAAAAAAAAAAAAAAAAAAGAAAGAAAAAAAAAACACAAGCAAGGCGGGCTTGTCCCAGGTCTCCTCTGTGCCCATTGCACCACTTCTATCCATACCACATGGATAATTCACAGGATATCAGAAGAGAAGCCATGTTCTTCCCACACACTGTCTCCTCACCTGTGGGCCCAGGGAATGTGTGGCGGGTTCCAGGGCCCCTAAAAGCTCCTGCCCAAGATCACCAATGTGGGCTGGAGGCAGAGCCAGCATGGGTGACCACGATCTGCTCTGTTCCTCCTCAGTGCCTCGGGATTGTAGGGTAAATTTCCTGAATTTCACATTCAAGTGCCTAAAATCTTCCCTTTGGTACACACTTCTTGAGAGAGTACAATGAGCTTCCATGAAATGCTGGGGGTCTGTCTCTGAGAATCGTCTATTAGCCAAAGTCTCAAGGTCAGACAAGTGACAGTCACCATCAGCCCATGTCCCTGGAGAGCATGGACCCAGAGGCAACAGAGCCTTGATCCCTGAGATGAACCTGCCAGTAAGAGACAGCTGGGCACAGTCTGCACATTAGGCTCTTCCTGTGTGACATGCTGTGGGATCAACCTTCAGTCTCCTTTCTTAGGCATAAACCAACCTGGCACCTTTGCCCTCTCGCTAGGGTCCAACTTGTAAACCTTCCGTGGACACACTTCCAACTTACAAAGCAAAGGAGTCCTGACCTTGGTACTGGGTAGAGCCCATCCAGCCCTAGAACCTCAGTGCTGCTATGGGGCTGGGCTAGCACCAGTGACATGGTGAGAGTCAGGAGATCCCACCCCTTCTGGCCATCTCAGGCAAGCTATCTGCCAGGCAGTTGCTAAGTGACTATGGGGGACTTGAGCTCTGGGCTCAGATCCGGGTATTTTTCTCATCCATCTCCTGAGCGAGACCTGGTGCAAGCAGCTTGCTGATAGGCTCTGGCAGCACAATCTTCACAGCAGCTTTTTTCTTCCCAGTGCTGATATGGTGTAATACCTGAAACCACACTGCTCCACCGGGAGCCACAGTACTCCTCTGTGATGGCCCAGGAGGCAGTCTCAAGATGCAGCAGCCTGCAGTACACCGCTCTGCAGAGCCAGGCAGGCAGCCACCCTGCTACTGTCTGCGGGTATACCTCGGAAAGCAGAGTAGCCCAAGCAGATGTGAAGACAGGCTTCTGTTTCACCCAAGGAAGGATTAATAGTCTTGCTCATCCATAGGCATGGGGCCAGGCCAGCAGACTTCTGCAGGTCAGGGGCTGAGCAGAGTGGGCACAGCCAGGTTTTGTGGTGCTGTGCTCCCACAGCTCAACCTGAGATGTGGCCTGCACCAGAAGGTGAAATATTGGGGGGAGCCCAGCCAGTAATCAAATGTTGCCTGAGAAGTGAGTGACCCCGAGAAACAAATGGCCAGAGAGGAGCCAAGCAAGGGTGCGTATATAACGCTTATGTCTGTGATGGGGGCTGCTGCACCGTGCAAATCTCCTCTGAAAACAAAGGACACATGGCTGGGCTGCGGGAGGCTCCAAGGCAGATACCCTGTGCATGGTGTTTCTGAGCTGCTGCCATCGAGGCTGAGCTTAGGAAGGGGCACAGCACCACCCAGGTTGGCAGGGTGGAGTCTAGCGCTCTCCTCCTGACCTAGGCACTGCAGGTCCAGGGTGCTCCCCAGGCAGCACAGCCACCACTACCACCCTGCTATCCCACTCTTCTCTTCACTGGAAGTTGATCTCAAGCTTCCCAAAACCCAAATCCTGATGAACTCACAGACAGTGTCATCTCAGGAGCCTAGCACACAGCAAAGAGACCTTGAGACACTTGTGATCTGATGACATTTGCTTGCAGGCAAGATGCTGGCCACTGGCTCACAAGTCTGGGAATGCCCCCCTCTCTCAGCCACACCATGCACCATGTGTCCCTTCCACTGCCAGTGTCCTAGGCCCACAGCCTGGTCTCAGGTCCTCCAATGTCCAACAGCATGTGAGCATGATGGAATGAGTGCAGGGAGAATGGGCCGAAGAAATGTACCGGGGCCATCCCTCCCTGCAGCCCTCCACTCCCCTTCACCTGTGTGACTTGCAAGTCCTTAACAACTGTTCTCCCTCCAGGAAACTGTCCTCTATCCTCAGACTAGGTCAGGTTCTGTGGTCTCACGTGATCAATTTGTTATTCTACTTCCTGTGTGATGTGCGCATTAATGTCTAACCAAACATTCCTTTCTCAGTGGGACCACAGGTTCCCCAAGCGCTTGTGTCTCAGTGTCCAGCACAGGGCTTGGCCACACTGGAGGCCAGACTGGAGTCATGTGGCCCCTCCTGATGCAAATCTTCAAAGGCAGGTCTTCACCAGCCCAGTGCTCATGAGAGCTACAACCTCCGCCACGGCACTCCCTCAGCAAAGCTCAAAACCCAGGGCAACTGAGGGCTGCCATCCCTGCTCTCCAAGGCCCCACTCCACTATGCTGCCCATACCTCTTGCCTGCCATGATGAACATGTTCTTAGCTGGTGGCCAGCGTCCACTGCGCCTGGGTCAGGACAGGCCACATTGTGAGTGGGCAGCAGCAGGAAGCACAGTGTCAGGAAGATGGGGCAGTCTGGTTGGGAGGTGCCTGGCTGAGTGAGAGACATCACAGGAGGGCATGAGAAGGCCATGGAAGAGGCTCCAGGTCCTGGTGGCCTCGCCCTCTCATCGTCCTGGAACCAGCAGCTCTCAGTGTGGTCAGTGATCTGTGAGCAGGAGGAGCAGGAGCCCCTTCCAGCTGTGCATGTCCTGCCCCGCCCTTCCCACAGCTTGGCGTCACAGTGGGAAGTGCAGACAAGTTCCTGAGCCATTCAGTACTGATCACCATAGCGTCCTGGCCTTGCTCATTTGGTCTGATCCACAGGCATGAATCAACCTTTTATTTTTAGTAACAAAGTCTCACTGGCTGTTTTTAAAACATCCAGGCTATTTCTTAACCAAAATGCCTCCCCTTTTTCTTTACATATTTTTAGACTTTTTCTCCCTGTTTTGCCTATGTCTTTTGGTGCAGCTTGGGGCTATAAGTGGGCTTATGTGGCACTGTGAAAAAAATCAACTCTTGTCCATAAAATCCTGACAATGGTGTGTCATTTCTTCTCATCAATCCCCAGCCCTACCATTTACTGTACTTCCATCTTATCCAGGTCTACTTGGTGTGTGGTGCAGGTTTAAATGAGCACAAGTCACTTTCCTGAATGACCTCAATTTGATGTCACCCTTTCCCTCTCATGGTTGTTTTAAAAATCCTTTTCTCTAGGTCTCCAAAGAGTATGCAATGCTTGGGGCCAGAGCCTAGCGCTAATGAGGGCCGGTCCAGCCTCCAGCCCTCTGTCCTGCAGCCCACTTCTCATTCCCACTCACAAAGCTGATGCGGCACTTCCCCTAACTGGTTCATACTCCTGGGTCCTTCTCTTGGCGCATCAAGGGGCTGCAGCTGCTGGACAGCTCATAAACGCCTGTCTCTGTCCTTCATTCTTCCTTTATTGGCACTCTTCACCCGAAGCTGATTTTAATCCTAATTGATTCTTTGCTTTTTTTTTTGAGTCTTTCAAATTAAAAGCATTTCTATTCTGGTCTTTAAAGGCTCCACACTACTAGAATCAGGATAATGGGGCCAGGGCCGGTCCCCGCCATTCCCATAGGTAGCACTCTAATTCCCTGCCCAGGGAGACATCCTTTAGAGCTAGGGCAGAAGGTTCTGTCTCCACCCACAGGACATCCCCTCCTCTGTGCTTCTGCAGTGTAGATGGCATGGTCCACCTGGGCACAGTTCCCCTGTCATGCCCTGAAACTGAGTCCTCCACTTTGCCTGTGAGGTCCTCATCCAGGCATGGGCAAGTCCTGTGTACAGGACTTGGTCCACACCCATCTATTTCCCATCAGCTCTTTAAGTGCTGCACACTGGATGTATTTCCAGAACATCAACTCTCTCCTTCACATACATATATAGAAAACTTCCCTGCATATACAAGCAACAGCATTAGCCAGTCTTTAACCTTGGATTTGTGTCTGGTGGGTGCTGAGCCTCCCTGGTCCTCCCGATGTCTGTCCAGTGTGGGCGTGCTGCATATGTGTCCACAGCCTTTGGGAAGGCTGGGGACTGTGTTAGTATCTTGCACACCTCTTCCCATCCTGATTCGGGGCATGAAGGCTTTTCAAGTCACTTGTGGGCCCTGGGGTCAGCATGTGGTGGTTTCTGTGCTTCCTGTTGGCTGCCTACACTAGGCGCCTACCCCTGCGCACTCCTCCAAGGCAGTGGAAGTGCTCTTCCCTGGCAGCAGCCTGCCTCCCTCTGATGCCCAGCAGGACGTCCAGTGTCATCAGCTGGGCCCGGGCCTCCTCCAAGAGCTCTGGTTCCCCAAGGGCAGCATGGAGCCTTGTGTGCTGGACCCCAGAGTCGGCCTGGGCACTGGGCCATCTCCCTCACCTGTGTCCACTTCTTTCTGCCTGAGCTTTGTAATCTTTCTTTGGAAATTCTCTGGTTGTATTCCATTTTCTAGGTTTTTAAAATTCTACTTGTTTTTTTCATACTTTCAGGCAACTCTAAGAAAGTAAGAGCACCCGGCTCCTCCCCCCACTTCCTCGGCAGTGGGGGGAACCCAGTACGGTTCCGTGTGTCCCGGGTTCCAGGTCCCAGATGTGGAGCTGCTCCTCTCCTGCCTCCTCTGCCCACTTTCTGGCCATCCTTGCTACCCTCAATACCAGAAGGCGGCTTGTGGGTCTCTGGAGGAAAGGATTCCTAGTTCACCCTTGACTGATGTCTGTATTTGTTTTAAAAGTTGTGTTTTACATGGCTACAGAACAGACAAATGTGTGGCTGCTTCTGGCTGTGCCTCATGGCTGTTACAGTCCCCTGTTCCACAAAACAGATAGCTCTGACCCCCCTGGCTCACTCTATAGCCCAGTACCCATCAGCCACCCTGGCATGAGGTTGGAAACTGACAAGTCCAGGCAGGTTCCTGCTATCCAATGGGCCTGTGTGAAGGGTGGAAATCAGAGTTCAAACTCTTGGCTGTGAGGCCAAGTGCTGCTCAGGATCCTCTATCCCTGAGCTCAGACTCTGTCTCCATGGCCGAAGAAGAAAGTGGCCACAGCAGACCCCTCTTTCTGTCTCTCTGACCTCCATAACCCAGCAAAGCCGTGGTTTCGCACTTTGCAGTTTCAGGGCCAACTGTGTCCAGAGAGATTTAAATGGAAGATTCCCAAAATAAACAATCCCTGGGGTCTAAATTGTGTGCTGCCCTCATAATGTGATGTCATCTTGTGTTCTCACCCACAGTCCTGAGGGCAAAGCCTCTCTGGGGATGCTACAGGCCATGAGTCACTTAGTAGCCATCTTGGTTATCAAATCAACTGTCCCAGTGCTCATGTCCGAGCTGACTTTGTCTCTCTTACCAGTGTCCCCAAGAAAAGAGTAGTGATGTTGGCCTGCTGATGGTCCCCAGGGAAGCTGTAAGGTGATTCCCTTCTTGAGAAGGCAAGGGTATGTTGCCTTCTGCACGTATCACACACATGCAGACGTCTTCCCAAGCCTCATTTTTACAGGTGGCTGGATCTACCGTGTGTGATGCTGGGATCAAGGGTGTGTGATTGCTAAATCAGTCCATGGAGTGGTTTGGCACTGACCTTATCCCGTTAGCCCGGGTAGAGTATGAAGGGGCAGAACCCCTTGATTGTTTGCTTTTGCTGTCCATGCACACCATGGACTGTTTCTCCTCTGCGATGCCCCTCTCCTATGGCACCCTGCCTTAGAACCAGTGGATTGTGGGCTGAAATCTCTACAAACTGTGAGCCAAATAAACCTTTCTCCCCTTATCTTTCAGCATCAGGTCTTTTGTCTTAGCAATGAAAAGAGTAACTAAGAGTGAAGTAAGATATTTAGATATTTAAGATATTTAGAGAATGAACACACTTTCACATGACTTGTATTACAACTGTAGTATAATTCTCGGATTCATTTCAGTATTGACTACTGTTCATCTTTTATGTTGTCATAGGCATACACATATAGAAAGCATATGTGTACATCACAACGGTTTTGGTACATCCATGGTGCTGGGCCTCCCTGTGGGTCCTGGAACTGTCCCCATGGACATGGAGGGGCTGCTTCCCCCTTCTGGCAGCCACCCTGAGTCTTAGCTTGATTTTACATAGTTTGGATAAGGTAAATTTAGAAGTAACCCAGGACCCTATGGAGAAGCTGCAGCTGGGGTCATTGCCCAGGGCCCTGTCCCCATGAAAAGAGCAGGGAGATTGTTGGGGTTACCAAGTGAGGAGGCTGCGCCTGAGTGGGCTGCTGACGTTTGCAGGGTTCTGTCTCCCTGTCCTCTCTGTCAGCCCAGGGCTGGAACCCTTACTCTGGGTGCCTGCTGCCTGGCATACTGCTGCCCAGCCTTGCAGGATCAGCACCCAGCTGATGAAAATCACCAGATTGCTGGGGGAGGGCTCTAGCTGTTATGAGGAGCAACAAGCAAAGACACCAAGAGACTGAAGGGAGCAGGGTCACCAGGGGCAGAATGGTCTCAGAAGGTCTCTGTCTATTTAAAAAAATTTAATTAGAAAAATATCCTACATTTCCAGACACTTTCAAGGACATAAATAAGGGCTTTTCCCCTCTTAAGAGCAATTTGGAGACAGGATGCCATACCCAGCTCCCTGCCTTCACTCACAGCTGCGGCAGCTCTGGCTTCTTACTGCTGCCTGGCCCTGGCCTCTCTCAAGCCTCAGGCCACCACAGTGAAGTCCTATGCACACAGCAGAGGTGGTTGGGGCAAAGCCACATGTGATGCATTTGTCATGTGTGTTCTGTGATTGTCAGTGAAATCTCCTGGGTCCTGGACTTGCACAACCTTGAAGCACTTGAGGAGTACAGGCCAAGGGTGCAGGGGCCCCCCACTTCAGACTCATCTGGTGCTGCCTTCCAATTAAACTCAGATCTACGTCTTTGGCAAGCATGTCAGCACGCCTCCTATAACCAGGACAAAGCACGAGAGGACTGATATGTGAGGAGAAAGGTTTATATTGCCCACCTTTGGGAGGATCCCTCCCACCTGATCAATTCTGGGGCAGTGGTGGGGGCAGCACTTCTTGGCGCAGATGCAAGGTGCAGCAGAGAAGCCAATATCACAGCAGGGAACCAAAGAAGTGCAAAGGCCTGGGTTCCATCCCCGAGGACCTGGAGACATCCACTGCCCCACCCCTCAAAGACCCCACTACCTTGCCTGCCACCACCTGGGAACACAAGGCCCACACTGTAGCAGCAGAGACTCCGTGGAGGTGATGTCAGTCCCCACACACCCTGTAGGCAGGTGGCTCTGGCTCAGCCGTACCTGCTGTACAGTATTTTGAGGCTTGGTGCTCAACCTTTGCCATTTACCTGCCCTGATCCAAAGCAGTCATTTGCATTACCAGGGAGGGGAGGCAGGCTGAAGTTGTGTACATAGGCCCACTGTGCCATGATCCCTGGCCCAAGGTTGCAGCCAGCTGGTGGAAGCAGGCCAATGCCCCTACCCTGTTCCTTGAGGCCCAATTATTTTTAGTAGCCATAGAATTATGGACTCAAAACGCAGTTTGCCAGTGTTTAGCTCATTTCTGTTCATTTGTATTAACAGTGAAAACTGCAGATGCATTGTTTTAAAGAAGACAAATAAATCCACCTTGATTCTCAAATCAAGAGCTCTTCTTCCCAGGAGTGGAGGAGCCAAATCCAAGAGGATGCTGAGGCTATGAAGCAGAGACCCACAGGGGTCTCCACCCCAAATCAGCTTCCAGAGGAAAACATCTCCAACAGACCCCATAAATAATCATGTGAAGTCACAGAATAGTGCCTCGGAAAAGTCTACAGTCCAGAGTCTCATGAAATAGGGTTCATTGGCCTCCTCCTTTCCTGGCATTTGATTATCAAACCAGCAATGTTTTTTGAATACTTGGCTCAAATCTTGGTGAACTATACAGTTCTTCAATCTGCAGTAAAACACAGTGACTGATCTAATGGCCAGGCGAGAGCACAAGGAATGAATTACATTTTAAGGGCTGGCCCAAAAAGATTTCTTCTATTACTAGTTCTATAATGAGTGAGAAATGCTCATAAATGATAGGGGAAGTAGAAATAAGTGTTGTGTTTGACTGTCATGTCACACAAGCAGTGACTGCTTGTGCTAGGGACGAGCTCTTTGTTCCAACCCCTCTGTCAGGCTGGGGTCACGGGTCTGGTACTTGGCAGCAGGAGGGCAGTGATGTGGCTCCCTATGGATGAGAGGATCATCACAGGGGAGTCACTGCCTTTGGTTCAGGGAATTAAACCGCTGGGGAGAACAGTTCCTCCCACACCTTGGAGCGTCCACTCTTCCACACATGTGTGTAACTAAGTCCAGCGGCTCTGGCCCTGATGTTCAGGATGTGCCAGTCACCACCTACTGTAAAGACTCGGAGGGGTGATGATAGATGAGGTCCTTGTGTGTGAGGGAGGTGGAGGTGCAGTTTGGGAGTGACAGGCAGAGAGATGCAACCCCAATGACAAGCATGATGGCCTTTGTGAAGAATGGGGCCCAGCCAGAGAGACAGTGTACACCACCAGCTGGGAGTTCAGGGATGGGCCCTGAACTTGTGGAGGTGGCAGCTCAGAAGGGTGCCCATGACACCAGCCACCTACAAGGTCCTGTGGCACTGTCCTCCAGTGGGGGGAAGCACCTTGGTCTCCTCATCGGTCTAAGAGGCCCTGTACCCTTGGCCACACCTGACCAGGCCAGAAAAGCCTGGGATCCAAAGGGCCAGGCAACCTCCTCCCCAGCCAATTGCCACTCATTCATGGGCAGTCCTCCCGGCTCTGCTCTCAGAGCTGCCCACTCTCCTCTTGGACAGAGCCCTCAGAGCTCCCTGGCCCCATAAGACCTCCAGATCTGACCCGTCAGCCTCCCTGCTGTTTATGTCGGCTTAAAGCTGAGCACCATTACTTGCAAGAAGGAGACGAGGCCTCAGCTAAGCCCAAGTGAAAGAAATAAGTGGCTGCCCTTGCTCCGCTCGGACCGCAGGGCTGCACTGCATTTCATGTTTGCTATTTTATACATGGAGCCATGGCTCCAACACTGCTCCGCCTGAGGACATGTGCACACACAGGCACTCTGTTGGGCTAGAGCCCTTGCTGCAGTGCCAGGGAAAGGTGGCCCAGGACCCAGTCGGGACTCCTGAGCAGCGCCTGTCACCACACGGTGTCTCCTGGAAGCTGGGGCTGCCTCACAGTAGGATAGTCCCCAGATGTCACCTCTTCAGTCACAGGTATGGCCCTCACTTCCTAGAGGCTGCAGTTCTGCTCTACATTCCTGTTCTTCCCTTTTCACTGTGCCCCCTGCACCGCTGTTTTCCTTGCATCCCCTCTGAAGCAGGCCTCGAGTTGGGTTCTTGGGATTGCAGACTTCCTGTCCCATGCATAGCACTTCCGGCTGGGGAAGGAATGGCAGGTCAGCTAGGATCACTTGCAGAAGCCAGGAGGACAAGCCACACTGCAAGCACATTCTCTCTCTTAGTTGCTTCCTTCGGCTCCATTGCAAGTCACACAGAAGCTTAACATACACATGGCAGGGAAAACATCTTTCTCCAGTGGGAGATGTCACGAAAAGCACCCAAACGTGACCCCGCCTACCCTCAACTTCAGACACAGGGACAATAGTTAATGTGTCCCTTATGACAACTGTGCGGGAAGGCCAGGTGCTGCCCTCAGGGGCCCATGAGAATCCAGGATAATGGCAAAGGTCAGGGCAAGGGCAGAACCAAGGTCCCCTCACCTGGGGTATAGCAACGACACTGGACAGGATCAGTCTGTGCCATTCCTAGGCAGCAGGCATTTCTGGTGTGGCAGGTAGGGGTTCATAAAGGTCATCAGAGATGGCTGTCACCAGCCAGCTTGTCCTCTGTCATGGAAGGGTGCCCCAGATTGTTCCACAAGGGGGAAGATGCTCACAGCATGGCTTGGGGTGCTGAGGGAGCCTGACCTGTTCACATACTTGGCCATCTGGTCTGCACTGCAAGGTCACAGAGAAGGGTTAAAAGTGGACTCTTTCCCAGTTTTGTCACCTCCTTGGTGCCCAAAGAAGAGAAAATGCCATATTATGACAGCACTGTTTTGACACAGCAAGTCCAAGGTCACCAAGGGAAGAACGTGACCTTAGAGGGCGTCACATTAACCCTTCATTGTCACTTGCTTGTTGGTCTGCTGGGGACACTGAGCACTTAGGACATCCTTTAAAACATGGACCCCATTAAGCCTAATGCTTGGAGGGGACACAGCCAATAACAAGAGCACTCTCTGCAGCCACTGCTAAGGCCCTGGAGTGTCCCAGCACCTAAAGTGGTGCCCTGTCACCTTGGGAATGAAGCCAGGTGACAGGTGTCTTCCATATGCCATCGGTAAGTGATGAGACCCTCGACTTGTCTCACCAGCTGGGGTGTGGTGAGGAGACTCTGTGCTCACTCCTAAAGTCAGGTGGTGCTGTCGTGGTGGACCTATGTGCCCTCCATATGCCAAAAGGGTGGGGTTCTCAGTCTATATCTTCCCATGTGAACATTGACCTCCCTGCTCAAGTGGGGGAACCGGTTCAGCACCCAGGCCTCTGACTGCTGTTTCTGAAGACTAGAGACGGGTGGGCAGGAGCTGAACAAAAGTGCTCCACGATGCCTGCATCCTGAGGTTGGGCTCCTGATATGACACAGGCCTGCAGATGGGGTTAAGGGTTTTGAGAAAGGAAGAGTGTCCCTGATGTTCACGTAGACCCTGACCACGACCGTGTGCATCCTGTGACTTCCTCAGAGGATGGGACGGGGACCAGAAAGACAGGGCCAAGGGATCAGCTATAAGCGGGAAGCCTGGCAGCCACTGGAAGCAGGGTGGGGCCCTGAGCCCCACAGGGATGTGCAGCCCCCAACACCTTGACACTGGCTCTTGTCATCAGGTACAACACCTGAACCTCACTTATTAGCAAAAGCAGGCCAGGTCTCCAGCTGGAAGTCCAGAGCTTTGGGGCCTCCCCTGACCAGAGGGGCTTGGCCAGGACAGTAGAACCAGAGCTCAGAGGAAGGGCTCGGGGAAGCATGGCAAGGACGCAGGAGCACAGCCCTTGTCCAGTTTAGAGACCTGAGGCCCCAGCATGCACAGTGGCTGAAGTGCCACGGGCCTTCTGACGGCTGAGCCTCCCTGGATGGGCAAGCCTGCCAACTCGACACCTCGCTCTACCCTACACCTGTGCTCACATCAGTGACCCTCGTCACAATCTCCCTGCTTGGCCCTCAGCAGCCTCCAGTCCTTCCCAACACAGGGCTGCAGTCAGTGTCTGGGGAGCTCTCCGCGGTGCTGCCATGGCCCAGACGCCTCTCCCTCTCTGAGGCTTGGGCTGGTTGCAGCTGCTGGCCCAGCCAAGCAGTCCTGGCAGGAGTTCTGCGTTCATCGAGTGCTTTCTGTGCCATGTTACCAGGCCCTGCCCCGCCCCGCCCTCCTGGATCAAGTGTTTAGCCAGGCAGGGGTCCCTCTTGTCCACCCCCATCTGTGCCTGCCCATCAGGACTCTGGTTAAACCCTGTGCCTGCCTTGCTCCAGCTATCTGGCCTCATTCCCCACCCCTGTGAAGGATGGCTGCCTTGCTTCCCAAGAGTATAGCACAGTGGGCCAGCTGTGATAGACAGATTCCTGATGTGCCCAGTACCCCACAAAGGAGTCAGATCTGATGTCACCTGGCCAAGGTCATTGTCACATACACCCTTCTCTGTGCTATATAGGACTTTCTGAAGTTGCAGATAGAGGTCAATGTTAGTGAGCTTTCTGTTATTGCAGCAAAACACCCGAGGTGGTCAGCTTATAGAGAAGAAAGTTTAGGTTGGCTCACAGTTTGAGGGTTTCAGCCTACAATCCCCTGGCCCTGCCATTTTGGGCCTGTGGTGGCCCATGATGGCAAGGGTGAGTGATGGAGTGATGTGGTGGCTGAGAGGCTAAGAGAAACGGGAAGGACTAGCATTGCAGAGTCCCCTCAAGGCCAGGTCTCATAACCTAGGCTGCCCACTAGGCTCCACTACCTCATAATAAATAGCCCTATTCTGGGGACCAAACCTGAAGCACATGGGGTGCTGGGGGTCCCTACAGGTACAGACTCAGTAGGTCATCCCAACCTAGAGCCCAGGGGCCTGGGGAGCTGCTGCTCATTCGTCCCTGGTGTCCCTGTATACAGATGGGCCTGGTGCTCCTCACACTGCTGGGCCCCTCCTACTCACTCAGTCCCACTCACGAGCCTGCTCAGGCCGGGAAGAACTCACTCAGCTCTCATCCTGTTGGGGTAGCTGAAGCTCCATGGAGCTCTAGGGTTTTTCCTATTTCTGAAATCTTCCCCCACTTCCAAGAATCTTTGTGTTCTGGAGAAACCAGAAGTTTTGAAAGGATGCTGGATTTAAACACCAGGGTCTAAAATAATTCTTGGTGGGCATCAGTGAAACCATGGGAACACAGAAACAAAATACATTCAGATGGGAAGGAAGTGAGCTTGATGGCAGACCTGTCAGTAGTGTCAGACTTCAGGCTCTGTCCCCTCTCCTGGGGCTGCTCCTGCACAGACGGACACTATAGCTGGGCTGGCTCTCCCACCGAGTGGCTGCCCCAGAAGATGTGTGTCTAAGCCACATGGTAAGGGCCTGTGAAATCCACTTGGGTGGTGAGAACTGTAGGTGTGGGGCAGGGGCACTGTGCCCAGGCGGCATGGGGAGTGGGGGCCACTGCCCAGGTCATGTAAGGGGGTGTTCCCAGTGCCTCTCTTGGCAGGAGTTCTTATTTTGAGCACCCCTCCCCTGAAAATCAAATGCTGAGTGCTACAGAACTCCGTGCTGAGGCTCCATCCCTCTGTGGCTTCCCAGAGACTGGTATTCAGAGATCACAGCTGGAAATCATTAGGCTCATAGAGCATGAGCATAAAATCCCCGCTGCAGTGGTGCTGGGGCTGTGCTCACACAGCCCTGGCTCTCACATGGCAGCCCACCATTCTCCTCTCATGTCGCCAGATTTACAAACTGGCAAAGGGGAGCCCTGGCCCCCTGGCAGAGGTCTGTCAGTGATGTGGGACAGCTACCCAGAACCACATTCCTGTGCTGCCACTCATCAACCCTGGAAGCTGAGCCTCAGTCCTCCCCTTCGGGTCCCTGGTGTGCACATAGATAGCAAGGCAGGGCAGGGGTTCTGCTGTTGCCTTCCTTAAAAATGATTTGCTGTGCATACAGGCAAACACATGATGGGGTACAGATGCACAAGAAAATGGGTGGAATATAAAGGATGCAGGGGACATAGAAGCAATTGGAACACACATGCACATACACGCACACAAAACAAAACCAACCTTTGGCAGGACAAAGCCACCAGATTAGGATTTAAGCTCCCAGCAGCCCGCACAAAGACAAGGAATAAAGAACAAGCAGTGCCCTTGCCCTCCCTTGGCAGCTGACCTGTCCCACTGCACTGCCGCCTTCCCTCCTGGTCACTGCAGTGCCAGCTGTGGGATGTAGTCAGGTGTGGTGGGACTGCCGGTGAATGCCGGGCAGGAGGCTGCTCACGTATGACGTGTGGTGGCAGCTGGCTTTCCTGGCTCCTGTGGTCTGCTCTCTGGTTCTCATGTTTTAACCCAAAAATCAGATACAGCTGTCCCACAATATCCGCAGGGACTGGCTGTAGGTCCCCCTGCAGATCAAAGCCAGAGGATTCTCAAGTCCCTCAAGTAAGATGGTACAGGATTTGCATATAATCTACACACATCCTCCCAGATACTTCACATCTCATGATTGCATATGCTCCCTAATACACTGTAAATGCCATGTGAACTCTCATCATGCTGCATTGTTAAGGAACAGATGAGAAAAAAAGGCAACCTGTACATGTTGAGCACAGACACTCCACACAGTCTTAGCTGCATCTCCCAGGGAGCTGGTGGGGTCCACAGGGTAGCGGGTTTGGAGGACAAGTATATATCAGTACCCAGGTGCTATCATGAAACCACAGCCATTGTGGGTCTCCCTGGGGTCTCCTGGCTATGTACAGATGGGATGGACCTATCAAGTCCATCACACAACTTAAAAACCTGTTTGTGGAGTTGGATCACAGCATCCTCTATTTCACTGTTTAATAGGTTGTCTCTGACTGGGTCCCATCACAGGCCGACACTGAGGCAAAGGCTTGGGTGTAAGTGGCAGGTTCAGGTGACCCCAGGGAGCAAAGGTAGGAGGCAAGTGAGTCAAAGAAGGAGGCCAGTGAATGGAGTGCTCCAGGAAGGAAAGGAACCACCGTGAAGAGCTGCGGAAGGAAAAGCCAGAAGGGTCACACCAAGTATACAACCCCTGCATCCCACTCTCCACCCCATGTCCAGAGTAGAGGGATGGCAGAAAAAGGGGGCATGGGAGCTGTAGAGAGCCACAGAAGCACTGAGTGGACATGCAGAGATAAGGACTCGGCCCCAGTGTGGACCTGGCAGGATGGTCAAAGAGCACGGGTTCTGGGACATGCAGGAATGTGCGGGCACATTGTCAATGTCACAGTCCCACAGTCCTCAGTGTAGATCGTTCCAGGCCCCGGATGCTCTAATATTTGAATGCATTTTTGTGATTACGTGTGCTAAAAGTAATGCTTGTGGCAATGGGCCATTATGAAGGCAACTTCCTTTTCTTATCATGTTACCGGGGAAGAAAATGGACTTTTCTTTGTAAGCACTGAGCAGGCAGCTTGACATGATTTAAGTTGCTTTTACACACTTTTCTCTCAGAACACTACAACTCTTTGCTCTCCTTCCTTGCCCCTAACAACCTTCCTGATGCTGTGCTTGCTGCTCAGGAACTCTGACTCTGAATGGAGATGCCCACTGGAGAAGGAGACTGTGCTAGAGGAGAATCTGCTCCGTGGCTGGATACAGGAATAGCCTGGCCTTGGACTCCAGAGTGTTTGCCCACTCTAGGACCAAAGCAGTGGCCTAAACATTCAGAGCTTTAGCTTCCCCACCTGTGAAGTGGGCATAAACATCCTCATTCTCAATGTAGGATGGTTTTGACAATTAAACAAGGTGAGCACTTGATTTTGGTATCTGATGCAGAGTAAGGGCTCCCTAGATTAGCATGGTACTCTGAGGTATGCATGAGGATTGTGTGTGTAGAACTCATCCCAATCATTACCTTCGACCATCATTACCTTGAGCCTGGTGTTTTAATTTAGAGAGTATAGAAGAGTCACAAAGCACCAGTCTGCACTTACAATAGGGGAAGTGAAGCAGAATTCTGTGACAATGAGGAATAAAACAAGCAAGCTTGGGGGATTGACTGTGTCTCATACAGTGGAGACAATAGCTGCTGTCTTGTCTACTGTATCCTCCCAGCACCCACAGCTGCCTCGTGCCACAGCCAGCAGCTTCTTTGATTAAGCATCTGTGCCTTCCTGGCAGCTGTTTCTGGTCCTGCACCTGTTCAGCACGTGGGCAGGGCAGGGTGTGGCCAGTGGGTGATGCCCCAGAGGACTTCAGATGATGGCCATGGAGCCAGGGAGGAAGCCATCCCAACCTCCTCCCTCAGTGGGACATTCTGAGGGTCTGCTGTGCCAGCTCCCACAGCACCCTGGCAGATGCATCCCAGATCTGGCTGGTGGTGATCAGAGCCAGCAATGACTTTTAATCCTATTGCACATTCCCAGCTCCCTACAGCTGCTTCCTGGGACTGGTGCAGATTACAGCCCCCAAACACCATCCCCAATACCATAATGCCACATGTTGAAAGCTCAAAACCTCTATATCAAAAATCTCCACACCCAAAATCCTGAAAAATCACAATCCCCAAACAATCAAAATTCTAATTCTTAAAATGTGAAAGCCTACATCCTGAAATCTACAGTCTCCATAAGAAACAGGGGGCATAGGGTGCCTAAGAGGAGGGAGGGATTAGCCAGTTGAACAATGTAACATTTGTCTGCTTTGGAATTGCTTCCAACTTATGAAATTCCAGAAATGAGTTTGATGAATTAAAACCACATTTGCCTAAAGAAGCCAGAGAGGTTATTGACTGGCTTGAAGATAATTATATGCCTGGTAGGATTACAAGACATTTACACAGTGGTGATCCTGTTCAGTGGCAGGATCGTTCCCACCAAATTTGTGGTATGTATCTCAGTGAATGTGAAAGGGATTTCCGTTCACACAGAAAGCACAGAGGCATGGCACTGGAGATGGAAAACTAGTAAGGAATGTTCGTGTCAGTGTGCGATGAATCATAGAAGAATTTCAGAAAGAGCAGCGCCATGGAGAAAATGAATGTGAGTATATTCTCCACGGAGAATCCTGCACTAAAAGGCAAAGCAAAACAGCTTTTCATCATGATGCAAAACATCAAAATGCATGAATGACCCTTCATGTGGGCTAGTTCTTAGGGACCATTTCTGGGCAATTACCCAGTACCTATTCCTGCAGCACACCTTTCAGATGCCTAATTTTCTCTTTAGCCTTGTTCTTGTCCTCCACTGTTTTCAGGCATCAGCATTACTGTTTACAGTTCACTGTGTCAGGTATTTCATCTGTACATCTTCTCCAGTACTGGAGGCATAATCTACAGGAAGACTTTCTAGGGTTCTAAATTTTCTTTTGCAAATGTGACCCTGTGAAGGTGCATTAGTATAGGAGTCATACATGTTCACAGAGCTACTGAAACTCTTCAATGATGGAAGAGATGGCATTTGTGCACCTCTGCATTTCTGAAAGACAAAATTTCTCTAGATCTCGGCTTTTCAAGTGACTACATATCCAGTGGTGACTCCTTAGAGCTCATCAAAAGATAGATTGTTCGTCACAGAATTTCAGTTGACAACAGTTACATAGCCAGGTACACACGATTCCCAACCACAGAGGTGGACATCTGTGCATTGTACTTTCATAGCTATTCTACTTGCATGTTCTAGGCACAAACACAAGTATGTTGTTATTGCCTATTTTATCATATACTGTGGCCTGTGAAGTGTCATGCTTTTATGTTTCTCAAATTCTTTATAAAATGTAAACAAACGCCTTTTAAATAATTTTTTTTTCCGGGACCGGGGATCGAACTCAGGGCCCTAGTGCTCAGCGGCAAGCACTTAGCCCACTGAGCTGTACATCCAGCCCTAAATAATTTTGATTATGTTTTCCACAATTATCTAGGAGTTTACACTTTAGGGATTTTGACCTTTCAAGATTTTACTGTATAGGTCAGGACATTAGAGACTGTGGCTTTGGGGACTGTGGCCCCAGTCCACTGGGAATGCTTCCCAAGTTAGAGACCTCATCAAAACTGAAACAAACACAGGTACTTTACTCAGGGCAGATATCCCAGATGGTTAATAAACATCTGGATTAAGATAAAGAAATATTTTTCCTCTCAAATAGAAAAGGAAGACTTCTGTAGAATTACATAGAGCAGCTCTACTCACGTCTGAACGGCACCTGGCTTCAGGGTTGGTAGAAACAGAGACATGAGAAAATAGGCACAACACTCAATTCAGGAGACTTCTTTATTTATATATAATTTTAAAATTTTATTAGCACATGTTTGCAATCCTTGCAGTTTACAATCGCCTTGGGGAGCCGTTACATGTACATATCATAGCTTTTCTCTTCTTTGTTAAATCTCCCCCACCCACAGTACTTCTGGGATTTTAAAACCCCCTTTATGGAAGTATAATTTGCAGACAGCATGTGCATACTGGTTAGGTATACAGTGTGACTCTGTGACAATTGTATGCTGTGTCACATTGTCCGGCAGAAAAACTATTTCCACACTGCACAGTGCTCAGCCACAGAAGCGGATCTGCTCTCTGTCCCTGCAGCTCTGCAAACCCCGTAAGACCACAAGGGGAGGTGGAATTTGATGGAGCAGGTACTAGCAGGGATTTGGGAGACTCTTGTGACTGTGCTTTCTCATCTATGAAAGCAATTTGTGTCACCGCCTCCATGAGGGATGCAAGGGAGAGAGGGCTGATCTCGAGCTGCTGGGCTCCTCTGCCTGACCTGGGGGAATGAGGTGGAGGCCACTGGGAGAGACAGTGAGAAGGTGGAGCTGAGGACTTGGAATGGCTTCTGCTGTGAAATTTCCAGAAAAACAAATCTGAGACCCATTCGTTAAGTTAGAGAAAACAGCTTCAGCCATAATTTGATCGTTATTCTAACATTTTGGAATTTTCGCACTCATACTAAAGGACAGCCAGATGGTCACCTCTTATCTGGGCATGCCCAGGATGCTGGGCCATGAGCACACAAGCGCTGCCTGCCCCATGGCCAATTGCTCAGTAAGTACTGGCATCCTTGTCCCTATGCACTAAGCCTGTCCTCACCCTGTGGCAAGCAGTAAGTCACCTCTTCACAGAGACGCACGATAGATATTGAACAAAGGAAAATACATAGCAGCAGAGACTTAAAGGGGGACACAGTGGGACATGCCATAGAAGAACTCTCTAAGGAGGTCACCTGTGCCCTGATTCTGAGTGACAGTCCCAGACCCAGGAGCACATCAAGGGCCAGACACAGACCACAGAGGAGGGAGAGGCCTGTGTCCCTGTGCAGAGGGGCTGGGACCTCTCTGGTATCCTGTGGGAATCTCAGTTGGGTCGGGGCTGATTTCTACTTTGCAGAATTCACTGTGAGTGCTGTGAGGGTGGGGGTGGGGTAGATTGACTTGCCTGAGACAAGAAGCAGCAGTTGGAATCTAACTTAGTCAGCTGAGTGTTGGGCTCTGGGTGCGGTGCTGGATCAGTGGGCAGAGGGGCCATTTCATATCTCTTCAGAGGTGAGGTAACACTGGGGAGAACTCACAGACAACACCCACGGGTCAGCAGAGATGAATGTATCTGAGGTCAGGAAGGGGAGAGTCAGGGATGCAGGTTAGGGTTCATCAACTTGACGTGACATCTGAAACAGTGGACAGAATGGGGTCAACCATGCAGAACCTACAGAAGGAAAAGAGAAGGTAGCTTCCTGTGTGGAAGACAGTCATGGAGCAGCGAGGGAGGCTGGGGTGAAATGAATTCATGATGACATCACAGCAGCCAAAAAAGAGTGCTTCAAGAGCTATTTATTTGGAAAAGGAAAATCCAAGAGAAATGTCTGCTCACTGGTGACTGCTGGACCCTGGTGAAGGGTGTAAACAGCCTTACAGGAGCAGCCATGTGCTCTCTGAAGGACCATGGCACCATCTTGTTCTCGGCCCTGCCAGTCCTGGTTTCCCCACCATGCCGTTCCGCTTGGTGTGCAGAACATGTGGGTCTGTCTCAACACTGCTTGTTTACCACCTTCTATCCCACCCTCCTGTCTCTGGAGAGACGCGCAGGTCTGGCACAGTTACACAGCACATTTTCAATGGGTTTTGTGATCTCACAGTGAAAAAGTGGGGTATAGTTGAAGAAGTCTTAAGTCCTAATGAGTGTACTCCTTGGGAGAAAACATCCTGGGTTGGCTAATAGTCCTCTTTCATTTTATAGGTTTCTTTTTGTGAAAATATTCTCTTGTGCAGCCCAGAAACAAAGACATGTAGGATGTCCCAGGAGAGCAGCTTGGAAACAGTCCTGCTTCAGACATATGGTACCGTTCCTGAGCACAGGGCTGAGTCCCTCCTAATTCCTGTCAGCATTTTCCCAAAGCTCATTTAGGCTACATAATAAATGCTAGTTAAGAAAGAGCTGTTTTTGTTTTTTGTTTTGCGTTTTAAGACAGGCTCTTGGCAACCACTGACTAGATTGTTATGTTCACCAGATTGCCCTCGTGTAGGACAGCCTTCATTTCTCTGTGCTTTACTATTTTCTTTTGAGGAAAAGTGTTTTGTTAATTGCACAGAGTTAGCAGCTTGCTTTATTCATGGTCTGTAAGTGGGGACACAAGTCGCTTGATGTCATCATGGAAGAATCCATGCCTCCAGCAAAACACCCAGCTTCTCTCCCTCCACGTTGGAGCAACTTGGAAGCAGTTTTGTCAATATGATTCAACTCCACAGAATTAACAACACAAACATTCCCGGGGTGGCCTCTGCCCTGGGCTGTGGATGGCCTTTAGTTAGGAACGTGGGAGCTGCTCTGCTGCCTGGGAAGATGGAGACAACTGTGCTACCTCCAGCCAGATAAGGAGGGCTGAGAGCAGAGACACACTTTCTCCCCAAGCCCTGGCTACTCTGCTACTCTGCTACTCCGTCCTATGGGTCTGTGCCAAAGGGCTGGGTTTGCTTGTACTGTACGCAGAAACCTGTCAGGGGCAGATTTAGAGAACAAGGCTCCTTTTTATCACTACCAATTTTCACAATGATCCTCAACAGCCTCCGCCAAACTGAGCAGTTCCTTTTGATTTTGACCTTTGCTGACCTCTGTGTACCACTCAGGGTCCTCTGCCCCCTGGGACTCCTCCCCTCTGACCCCCAGGACTCCTCCCCTATGAACCCCTGGGCTCCTCCCCCTCAACACCCTGGACTCCTCTCCTCCACCCCCAGGGATTCCTCCCCTCTGACTCTGGGTCTGCTCCTCTCTCCCTGGTCCCTATGTCCCCTTCTTGCCTGCCTATCCAGTGTGGCTCTGACTCAGACCCTGCCCTGTGGCCTTCTCTTCTCACTCACCCTTCTCTCTGACATCTTGCGATGTCCCTGCCAGAGTGTCAGCCTTGATCTCTCTGAGTCTTTTGTGTTCCGTGCCAGGGAACCAGGCTCCCAGGTCTCATCCCTTCCCTCGCTGTGTGCCTGCCAGTCCATCTAAGTGACAGCTGTGGATGTTCCCATAGCTCTGCCATGGTTTGTCCCTGAAAGGTTCATGTGCAAGGAGCTTGTCCCAGTATGTGGGGTTGGAGAGATGGCACTTTCTGAATTACCAGATCATTAGAGGAATGAGCTCTCACTGGACTGTGACTTTAAGAACGAGTTGTTACAAAGCAGGTCTTCATCCTCACTGGCCCCTGTACTTCCCCTCTTGCCACATGACTGTTCCCTTTCCCTATGCTGCTGACTCCTCTCACACGTGTTCCTGCCGTGTTTGCCATGGCCACGAGGCCCTCACCAGAGGTCCAATAGATAGGGCTGCCCTATCCCGGGCTTCCCGTCTCCAGATGTGTGAGGCAAGGAACCCTCTATTCTTTATAAAGTGCCAACCCTGAGATGCTTTGCCTCAGATCAAGACGAGTGGCTGCTGGCCAGGACACGGAAAGGAGAGGAAATGCTGTGGGTGGTACAGGAGTTCGAGTCTGCGACTCCTAGTACACCCAGCTCGAAGTGATCATTACGGAGGGAAACGTGTTGAGCCCAGAACTGACCGCTCCCTGTCATGACCCCAAGTACTTAAAGCATAAACCCAAGTCTGGCACCTCTGATTTCCACCTTGAACTGACCACTTTTATACACAGCTGTTTTTGCCACTCCCCACCCCCACCCCAGGTAAAGCTACCACCAGCTTCATAGAGTTACAGTGACCATGTCCTAGTTTCCTCCTGTCCATGACTTTGGGCTGTCATCTCAGCATTTAGTCCAGCTTCCTGAATGTGGCCCCGGGACTCCAGGACCTGTCCCTGCCACCATCTTCTGTCTTGAGGTGCTTCGCTCAGTATCCACACTCACAGATACTTTTCACTTCTGGGCGTGTCCCTTGCTACCTTTGTGCATCCTTCAGGTCTAGAGCTCCATGCTCTTGGGACGCTTTCTTAAATCCTCCAGGAGTGAGCTTGGACTGGGCATCCTCCAACTCTCCCACTCCCCAGATCGCCTCTCACAGGTCACACTGCGTCACAGGAACAAAGGCAAAGGCTCCAGGTAATCACCTCCCACCTGTGGCCAAACTTGCTTTCAGGATTTAGCCAGACTGTGGATCTCCATATGGTTACTCTTGTACTTGATTTTCATCCATATTTATGTTTAACTGCATCTTGAATTCTTCAGTGTGCATGAATAAAAACAGCATCCCAAAGCATAAATATTTATTGAAGGATTGGCCTGTTAGTTGTATGGCCCTCACAAAAATGCTTTTTATACAAATCCTCAAACTGAAATCTCACTGCCATCCCATGAAATGTTCGGATTGCCCAGTTAGAGAGAGGCGCTTCTGAAAGCAGTGGAGTGGTTCCTTGTGGATCCTGCAAAGCAGGGCAGTGAAAGGGATTTAGCAACAGATGGGCTTTGCATGATGATGTGCAAGGGATAATGGGAATGACCTGTTTTCCTGGGAGATGGTGAGCCCCTTGGTCTTGGTCTCCACCCAGGACTCCATCTCCCTGCTCAAATCAGAACACTCACCAGCTACAAGCTCCCCTTGGGGAAAGGAGAGATCACCCCTAGCCAACACTCCTTCCAAACCTCAGTTCCTTCTCTCTGCAGTGAGACCGTCACTTGACCTCAGCCCACTCCAGACTCTCCTGGGGCTCAGAAGCTGACAGCTGTATTCCATATGATGCTGATCCTTGGTCTTTATGAAAACATCCTCAAGCTGTTGAGTTAGATTCATAGATTCCAAGAATCTGCCTCTGCCTGAGCACAGAAGGCCTCCAACTCATCCTGCGGGGTTCGCACTTGGCTCGCACGGTTGGAGTTGGAATGCAGACAGTGTGGCTTGGTTCTGGGCCGCACACTGGTGGTGAGGTGTTAACAGCCTTCTGGGCCCCTCAGGAGTCGTTGTGATGTGTGAGTGCCTGTTATTACATGGAGAATCCTGGGGGAGCTGTCTCCAGGTTCTTGATGTCCTGAACAAAGAATTGAGCAGGACACTCTGAAGGAACAAAAGTAAGATTTATTGGAAGCAGATGAAGCTAAAGCACACTCCACAGGGTAGAAATGGCCAGGGAGGGGAGCTCCCAGCAGGTGCTGGATCTCTTAAAGTCTTAGGATTCTCGGAGGACCTAATGCTGGGGATTGACAGAAGTCATGGCCGAACTTGACTCAGCTTGCCTATTGGAGGTGGTGGGGGTTTGACCATCTTAGATTTTTAGAGGAAGTGTCATGGCATCCAAAGCCCACTGTGGGGATCAAAACTCCAATGTAAATGGAGTTGGCTGCAGGCTGGGGTCATGTGCTTTTGGGTTTGCCCATGTTTGGGAGTACTGGGAGGGGGAAAAGAGTGACCCTTAGCTATTGATTTTCCGATGTTTTGACAGTTTTCCTTGCACTGTCTGGTTTCTCCATTCTTGTCCCATAGCTTTCTGTTGTGTATTTGTCCTTGCTTTATCTCCTACCTCAAGCCAGGGAGTCTGATCTGAATCCTTCCTCCTCAAGCAACCGGAGATGAGGAGACATGAAATGACACATCCACCATCCACCACAATGGAGGGGCAGAACCAGGTGAAATTCTAGAAACCCCGCCTTCCTCTCAGCACTAAGACAGATACACGCTGTCACGGCTGGACTGTTGAGGTGTCCATGTGGATTCAACAAGGTCACTGTGGACTTGGTGCTCTTCACTATGGCTCAAGGCAACAAAGGGAACCCATCTGCCCAGAAATAATCTGACCTCCTGAGTCAGGACACAGAGGGTTTCCTGATGTCCCTCAGTAAGGAATCATACTTCTGTGAGGCATTTGCCAAGCCACCGTGTGTTCAATCTCAGACTGGCGTCATTGGTTATTAGTCTTTGTGGTTAAGGGTCATTATTTCAAAATACTTGATGTAATCCTCCTCCTTTTGCCTTTAAACACTTCTTCTTGCCTCAACTTTCCTGAATATGCTCAGAGTTTACCATGGCCCATATAGTATTATTGCACAGTTATCCTATTCCCAAATAAATATCTTCACTCCTTGTAAAATCTCTCTCTGATTGTCTGCAGTATTTATCCACGTGTTTGTATGCATCAGTCATCCATTTATTTTTGTTGCCAAGTAGGGGTCCCTGAACACATCCTGTTGATAAGCACTTGGGAGACTTGTACTTTGGGGCTATTTAGAAATAGGGTTGCTAGGAATGTCCTTGTGTGAGAGGTTTTGCAGACATATATTTTTGTTTTCTTGGGTAAATGCTAATAGTGGACTTGCTAGGTTGATGGATGCTTAAATTTATAAAAAACTGAATGGGATAGTCTCGTAAAAGGAAATTTGTAGACTTGTTGCCTCTCAGAGCTGGAAGAGAATTTGGTTCTTTGGTGCCTGAGTCCACACAAGTCACATAATCCTCTTCTAGGTCATAGGTCTTGGTTTCCTGCTCTGCTCTTTACTGGACCCATGGCCTAGGAGAGGCTTGTGTGAGTCTGAGTCTGATGGTTTTCAAATGACTGAGAGAATGGTAGCCCATGCAAATCAACTGTCTATAGGACTCTGTAGAACCAGCAAAATGAAACAACTGGCCTAGAAATCAGGCTGGTGGCCTTGGGTTGGGACAGGGCACCCCTTGGAGGAAGAGGCACAGGGAGCAGTAGGTGTCCTGTGCTTGTACCGAGAGTGATTTCATATCAATGGGTACCACTCACAGAACTCAGGGCAAACACATAGGAGCTGTGGCTTTATTCATATTTACTTTACAGCTTAAAATGTGCTTTTAAATCTGGTCCCATTCCTAAGCAATGAGTCCAAGAGAGCCCTGGAAGGCTGTACAGGGGCCCAGGCGCATGGACTGCACTTTGAGGTACATGTCTGAGCACTGGGCAGGGCAGCAGCTGGTGGCCAAGGAGTAGGGGCTTCACCTTCCTGGCCCAGAGTCCCCTGGTCTCTCCGAAATTGCAGTGGATAACAAGCAGCCCCTGGGGCTTCAGCACAGCTGGGGCACTTCTGTCTTCAGAGTCTGGTGCTTGAGGACCACAACATGATCTCAGTGGGGTGTTGCTGGTGTACACAGTGCAATCTTGACGCTGGCTTGCAGAGGTCCCAGAGCTGCCAATGTGCTTCATCTCTGGTTCACAAGTGCTAAGTGCTGGGGTTCAGAGCCAAGAACAATCTTGCCAGAGGATGAGAAACATATGTTTCCCAACCACAGGAGGACTGAGCTTGCAACCTTCCAGGAGAAGCCTCACAGATGCACAATTATCTGGGTAATTCCCACAGAGAAGGAGAGGTGGACATCCATGATAGACACCCTAAACAAATAAACCATCTGGGTAATTCAAGGAGCACTGCAAACCCGTGGTGAGTCTGAACTCCTTCTGGGGGGAAAGTGGCCACCTGGAACTGGTGCTGTGGAGCCTATAGCTCTGGTGATGATCACGAGGATGTCAGTGGCCTCAGCAAGCTTGGAAGGCAGGTCTCTTGTCACCAGGGACACGTGAAGACCAGGGCTGAGGTCTGGGATCAGGTGCTGGGCCTGCATGCCAGTCCAGAGGTGTGGGCCTCCCAAGCCCACTCAAAGAGTTCATGTTTGCTTCACAAATAACTCTTTTTTCTCATTTTAAGACTAATTCATGCTCAATACATTAAATTTAACAAACAAAAAAGTTTGTTAAGAAACGAGAAGCTCAGGTAGCCTCCTCACTCAGAGATGAGGTGGAAAACATGTCTGTGTGTACCTTTTGCACACAGGTGCTCCCCAGCTTGGAATGGAGCTGCCCCCCACCCAAAGCACTGTACATCAAAAACTGCATGAAGTTAAAAATGCCTTTAACATGGCTAACTTCGTGAGGTAAGGGTACAGCAAAAACAAGTAAACAGCAGAAACCCGTGGGCAAGAATTGAAAAACCAGACAGAGCAAGGGCCACCATGTAAAACATCAGAAAACCAATAGATAAAGGCTACCCTATCCCCCCAGAACCCCAGGCAGGTGCAAAACCAGGAGTACATGACCCTGGCCTGTGTCCAACCTCATCTGCATTGTGGTTTTGACCTCTTCCTCCAATGGGCTTTGGATGCCAAGACATTTCCTCTGGAAACCTTGTGTGGTAAGAAACGCCCCCTCCCATGGGGGTGGGCTGAGGGTACCCTGTTGGGCCACGACTCCTGTCCATCCCCAGCTCTAGATTCTCCTAGATCAAGTACATTACAAGACACAGCACTTGGCCTATCAGGTTTATTTAGCCCACAGTTTGTGGAGGTTTTAGTCTGAAATCAGCTGGCTCCAAGGCGAGGTGGCAGGGCACAGGGGCAACAGTTTAAGGCAGTGGAAGGCAGCAAAAACAGCAAGAGCAAAAGCAGGGAGAGTAAACCTCTTTTCCTTCCCTTATATCACGAGTCGGCTACCACTCCCTAGAGCGGGTATATGTAGCACTCACACCATCTCTGTGCCCTCCTTTTTCACAGGATGAGGATGTTTACAAAGTAAGGACCTTAGCCTCCTGGTGAGTTGTTTAGTTAAACTTCTAAATGGCTCAAGTTGACACAATGTATCAACTGTCTCAAGTTGGCATGATGTATCAACCTTTACACCTGTCTCAGGAGCATAAGGCAGCACATTTTTTGTCATTAGGCAAGATAACTATGTGTGTGCCATACCCATGTTTATTCTTTAGAATATTTCTATTTATGAATTTTAATCTTAATTTTATGAGTTGTGTTATATTAAATAATGAGTGCTTAATAGGAAAAAAATCACAGAAATAAAATATTGCATTTGTTTATATTTATTGTTCATAAAAAAGCATCAAAATTTTTAATCTAGCGGATTTTGGTGTACAAAGTCTAAAGACAAACAGCAGAAAGAAATTCTTATATGAACTACAATGAAGCTACCACTAGCACCCTACAAGAAAATACTCTTTACTTCAATTATCATACCTAACGCAGTCTGCACACATGAAAACACCACACATCCTTTATACTGACAGCCTTTTTGTATGACATACTTGACATGTGCCTGCCTGGTCTTTCTGTTTTGTCAGAAGGTTCTTATTATATTAGGCAATGTATAGTTAACAGAAACATAAAATATCAACAAAATAAAAGTTTTCAATTCTTAATATGTATTGTGCCTTTAGAATAAACATCAACATTTTCATATCAGCTGTGTACTTACTTACAAAACCTAAAAGATACCAGAAATAAATTCCTATATGAAATACAAGGAAAATACCAATAGCACTCTACAAAAAATCTTTAATTATAACAGCTAAATAATAAGAAAATAAGATGTTAATAAAATAAAGTATCAAAGGTGTAATGAGTGCTTAGATAAGACATCAAGATTTTCACATCAGCTGTTGCTTTGCTTATAAAACTGAAGATATCACACAAGAAATAAAAACTTATGTGAACTACAATGAAAATACCAACAGACCTCTTAAAAAATAATTTAAAAATCTTTGCTTTAATTGTCACCCCAAAACAGTTTTCACACATGCACACTGCATGTGTCATACACACGTATTGCTTACACTGATAGCATGTAAGTTTCATTTTCCTGTCCACTGCTGTAGGGCACAGTTGACATCTTTTTTGTTTTCCTGCTGTTATAGTAGGTCTTTGGGAGGCTATGCCTGCCTATTCACCTGTTGGCTCACTGGTATGGTTCATAATTTTTTTCGCATAGTTCCCTAGTGTCTTGGTTACTTTTCTCTCATTGCTGAGACAAAATACCCAACACCCAAAATGAAGGAAGGAAAGGTTTATTTAGCTTACAGTTTGTGGAGGTTTCAGTCCATACTTGGCTGTCTCAGAGGCAGAGTGGCACACGGCAGAGGGCAAACTGTTCACGGCAGCAGAGCACAGCAAAAACCACAAGCAAAAAGGGAGGAATGGCTGCAAGCAGCCTCCTTTTCTCCCCTACATTGTAAACAGTGCACTCCCACCCAGGGGGCGTGAATCTCTCACACAATCTCCATGCCCTCCTTTTCCAAGGCTCAGGATGTATACAAAGTAAGCATCCCAGCTTCCTCCTGAGTCACTCAGGTAAACCTCTAGATTCCCCAAGTTGACACAATGTATCAACCATAACATTCCACCCCTTGTCAACTTGGGAATCAAACACATTCCTTTAACCAGTTTCCAGATACAAAGACATGCTTATATTAGAACCATAACACCTAAGCAGAAACATTTTGCTTTTTTCTCTGCTGTAAATGATTTCTTAGGAGTTCCAGTCCCAATCCTCTAAGAAAATTTCTCTGTGGCATTTTGCATTTGTTATTTTCTTTGTAAACTGTCAAACTGTTTATGCCACACATGGTTAGGATCGAGTAAAACACAACCACTGGCCAATGCTTTGTGTTTTGAGTGACATCATAGTTGCTGCATAACTCATCGATAACATCTACTCTGCATTTGGTTTTGTTGTAAAACTTAACATCTCAGGTTTCTGTCTTATTGAGGTTTCTCTATCAATACTTCTCTCGTGCAATGTTGACATCAGCAGGATCTGTTTTTCTTTGCCATATACGAGGCCAATGTAAATTGTTCTGAAATCCGAAGATTGAATATAGAATTCTCTGTTTTGATATTATAACATTTCATGTGGAATTTCTGCTTGGTTCATGCGTACAGTTCCTGCACTAGTCGACTTGTACTCTGTTAGCAAATACAACATCAACTGGAAACCAGTAAACCAATTGTCAAATGTCACATTCCAATTAGTTTGGGAGATGGGAGCAACAAGTCTGTTCACAGCATCATTCAGTTTATTACTATATGAATAAGGACCTGATGGCTGAGTTCAAGAATAGATCTCTAAACTGAAAGCATAAGTTTTTGCATTTACAAGGGCAAAAATTTTTATGCCATATTTTGACATTCTTGTGACTACCATGAGAAATCCCTGCTAAGTACAGCAGACCTATGAATGCTTTCAGTTCAGCTAGTGAGATATCATAATAAATACATCTTTTAACATGGCTATTGGTGCGTACAGAATATTTTACTTATATCACAGTCTTTGTGTATTTCATAGCATCTTGTGGCATTTTGTCTGTTAAAATTTCCAGCACTGAATGGCAGTGTTGGCATTCTGTTCAGTGTTTGTCCCTGCTGAAACCTTCACTATATTTTTAGACCTCGTTAAAACATTGCGTTGTTGCATTTGGTTGTGTGACCACTTTGCAACATTTTCACTAGTCAAGTATTTATTAATATTCCTGTTTTCTTCATCAGCTCAATCAAAGAGATCTCCATTCCCTGTGTCTGTATCAGTGGATTCTTGCTCCATCTCACTGGCGTGCGAACTTTGGCACACGTACCCAACATCAAAGTAGTAATCATCATCATCATCATCATCGTCATCCCCCTGTACCACTTTGCTGTCAAGAAAATGTGTACTTTCCCCTAATAGATCATATTCATCGTGAGTAGTACATGAACAATCTGATGATTCACTTTTGACCTACTCCTAAATTTACAAATCTGATTTTTCATGTGCTATTGGAATGAACTGGGCTATTTCTACCAGAAAAATCAATTTAAAAAAACTTTAAAAAACCCCAAATTCTAGAGTGTTGTGGGTTTATTATACCTTCTGTGATGCTCAGGTAAACATATGCAAACACTGTTCCATGGAGCATCGTATGGGTTTAAATCCTGGTTTGACATTTTTGCACATGTGCACACACCTTGCCTTTCATTATCAAGTGGGTAAACACAAGGATTGCTTCCTATATCCCCCTGGGGAAGGTGCTAAGGCACACAGCCAGCCACTATTATGCTAAACTAAAAATTCACAGTAGAAAAGTAAGGCCTGGGTTTGTGAGACTCAGTTTTATGCTCTGTGTTAAACATGCTCAGAACACTCACATCACCTATAGGTGGGCAAAGATATCTAGCTCAAGCCTGCTTCATAACAAAGCACAGGGAAGCTCATGTTCTGTGCTGAGGACCTGCACATGCTGGCCATGCAGAGCACCATGAGGAACAGGCTGCTGACTCTCAGAGCAGGCAGGTGGGCTGATCACTAGCCTGGGAAAAGACCAAATCCAAAACTCACACTGCAGCTTCTACTGAATGTGTAATGCATTTGTACAATCACAAAGTCTAACTCTGGTAAGATGGTCTAGGACCATCTGTATAGACAAACATATAACATTATAAAATATTCCCACACTGTTATACTATTTTTCATGAGGAATTCCTCTCTCAAGAAGTGTTCTCCTACAAGATTTACATTAGGAGCATAGTATTTCATAAGAGTCTATTCTAGTCACCTATTTAACCACTCAGTATTGACCCCTAGCTGTAGGATGAGTTCACAGGGGAAGCTCAATTTGCTATTTTGAAATAGATTTTTTTCTTAATCACTAAAGCCTCACTTAAAGTGATGTCTTCGACAGCTTCCCACTTTAAAGAAGGAACATGTGGGTGAAGGTGGAGAATTAAATAAGAATTCCAATCCTCCTCCCTGTACAACTTAATATTATGCATGTCACCATCATCAGCACAAAGCACCAATCCCTCAAGATCCCTCTCAATAAGCCGGCCTTCCCTTGTGAGGTGGGAACTCCTGCTGGAATGCACCTGTTTCTTCTTCCAGGCCGGGAGCAAAGGGCAGAAGAAGCCATAAGCAGCCAGAGCTGTATATCTCCAATCCAATTGCACAATAGCAAAGTGAAATGCCAAGGCACCCAGGCAGGAAGCAAGCACCTGAGAGCTAAGAGCTGCCAGCATAGTCAGTGGGAGGCTGAGGGTGGTGGGAGAGGTTCAGACTGGGGTCCCTGAGGAAAAAGAGGACTACATTCTGAAGAGATTAGAATGTGCACCTCAACACTGACAGAAGCCTGACCAGGACTTCTGATAAAATGGATGGACAGAAAGAAGACCCAGACATCCAACCAAGTCTATGTCATCCTCCTGGGGTCAGGCCCACCCCTCATATTGGTCCAAAGGCAAACCGCACTTGAGACCACCCATCCAAAGGTGTGGACCAAGGTCTCTAATTCTGAAATCAAATTTGGGCCATCATCCAAATCAACGGAGAAAAATTAAAAATATCTGTACACCCCTGACCTTTGAATATTGGTGAAATCACAAAGGTTGAGGGATCTAGGGCCTGTGGTGGTTCAGGAGAGAGGTAGAAGTCAGACAGAGGAGACCTCTACATTACCCTACTTTTATTCATGGACCCATTTTCCTGCAGGCATTTCAGGGAGGTGACTGGTTGTGCTTTGTGATCGAGATCATTGCCTGACTTGGGCTCTTCTGACCATCCCAATCTGAAGCAGGATCCCTGGCTGAGGTGACAGTGCCTCCAGAAAATGTCTGACAAAGTCTGATAAGGACATTTTTGTTGTCACCCTGAGACAGTGAGCAGCTGCTGCTGTCCCTGGTGGGTGGAGGCTAGGGACACTGCTCACCACACCCGGACACAGGAAAGTCCCACAAAGTTACCAGAAGTGGGTGAAGCCCAGCCCCAGTGTCGAAATGTAGGTGAATTTCTTAGTCTATGAATGTGTCAATGTTGACAAACCCCAACTTGAATTGTTAAAGATTAGTTCTACTGAATTAAAATTTCAGTGATCCAAACTTGAATTTGTTCTTTTCAAAAATATAAATAGAAGAAGGAAGGGAAAAGAAAAAAATGTAGGTATACATACACAAGATAGCTAAGATAATTATACTACTAATTTCTATTAGTTCATTAAAGAGTGGTTTATGCACATATTGTTTGATTAACTTTGCCTGCCTGTATCTTGTAATCTGAGCAATTACCTTGAAGATAACAATACACAATATATCATTGTTAATTTCCATTGTTAATCTCTTATTATTGTGTTTTGAATTCTGTATCATTATTTTTATTATTCTTTCTCTTTAAAATAAAATTTTAAAAACGTATAAATAGAAGTGCTAACAATTAAGAGGTTTTCCTAAAATATTTTTTCCTCAAAATGGTCACAATTATCTATTAGGAATAAAGAAAGAAAATTCAAATTATAACCAGTATATGTAAAATTAGAAATACATGTTCAAATGGATAATATTTGCATTTACATATAAGCAGATATTTTTGCATGAATAAAACTACCTGCGAGCCTGTCACTCCTAGTCCACCTGAGTGTCAGTATACTTTCGGGTCCAAACCATGGCCCAGGTTCGGTCAGAAAACCTGGCAATGTTTCCGCACATGCTGTTGCTGAGGGGAGAAGGAACAACCATGGGGCTGCCTAGGACCTTCCTGTCTAGCAAGGGATAAAAATGCCCCAGAAGGTGACCAGCTAGGCAGGGTAAGGGGTTGCTGCCCCGCAGACGTGATCAGGGATCACCACTGCAGGTGAGAGGGTACCACAATGCCAGGTGCAGGACAGCAGCTGGAGCCCCAGGCCAGGCCTTCACCATGGCTCTCTGTAGTGGTTATGTCTGCATGTCTCTGAGACTCCTGCTGTCATAGAGGGGCTTATCTCCCCACCCCTTGAATGTGGGATGGGCCTGACCCACTTCTAATGAATGTAAATAACAGAAAAGATGCTGTGTGACTTCTCAGGGGGTTTGCGTTTGCTCGCTCTCCCGCTCCTTTAGTCCCCTCTCTCCTTCTGCATGGTGGCAACTATGGTATGAGAAGCCCAAGCTGGGGAAGACACCAGTGTGTTTCAGCCTGGTAGACAGCTTCAGATGACCTCAGACTCCCGTGTCATTATGCAGAGCGAGCTGTCCACTGTGCATCCTGTCTGAACTCCTGACATGCAGAAACCACTGGAAATCATGTAAGACTTTCATGTTTTCAGTCAGCAACTTGAGGATCATTTGTTGTGCAGCAAAAGGCAAGTAATAAACTATCACATTTTAAAAACAAATTTAGATGAATTTCTTGAAGCCATGAAAGCCTTAAAAATGTGTAAGACGCAGAACAGCAGGCAGCGCAGGGCTGAGGGAAATAGGTTGCTGCCTTTTTTCTGTAATGTAGAGCAATCTATAGAGCAAAAAGCATAAAGTACATTTTGCAAGATGAAAACTGCAGGGACTAAGTTCAACTGTGGATACAGATGCAGACATTAGTGAGTTAATATTATCCCTTAGTTACTGTGGACTGATCAGGCCTGTAATCTTCCAAACCAGTGGATAGTGAAGGCTTAAATAAATGAGTCAAGTGGTATGATTTTAGGACTCCAGGAGGATCAAAATCCTCTAACAGAATTCAAGATTACCTAGAGGATAATACAAAGATTTTCTCTGGGTGGCCCCTATTTATTTAGTTATCAAAACAAGGGAGAGGAATGCTGAAGAAAGGCAGAACTGCTCAAGGATTTCTCTAAGTAAGACATTATGTTAATTTAGGAGAACTATGTTATCTGCAGGAAGGTCTCCACTCAGCAGTGAGACACCTGCAGCTATAGTCTTTATCTAGTTAACTGAAGTTGGAGCCGGGTGTCCTTAGCTATGGTCTTGTCTTGTCCTTTGAGGTGGCAAGGCATTACCCGCCACTATAGGCCTCGGTTGGGACCAGTGACTCACAGAGGTTCACTTACTATGAGTCCACTGCCCATCTCCAAACAAGGGGCTGAGGCCTTGGACAGACTCACAAATAAACATGGAAAGCCAATTGGTTAATTTAAATCTCGCTCAGAGCTGCTATGTAGTGGTCTCCATCAGACATCACGCCCTGAAGAGTGGAGAACTAGAAACACCAGCTGGGACAATGCACAAATGTTGAAATAATAGCAAAAACAGAAGAGCATCCTGATACACAGCATGGTAAGAATGAGTGAGGGAAGCAAAACTGTGTGAAGAAGATGCAATCATATCCTCAGCACTCTGCCTCACACCTTTCTCCAGCACAGGCCCCTGGTCTCGGCTGCTTCCGCCACAGTGACAATCCAACGCCAAGTGTGAGCAGCTGTCATTACCACCTGGGATGGTGACAACCTCCAGAGCCACCAAGAAACAATCAGTGCTGATGACTGCTTAGAAACAAAATCACTGGCACGTCAGATGCTAGGTGGTAATTAACAGTTAATGGTAATGCATAAGCATTATATTCTCTTATTTTGCAGGAGTCTCATGGTCTTGGTCACTTTCTCAGCCCTGAGACACAGCACCTAACACCCGCAATTTCAAGGAGGAAGGGTTGTTTTGGCTCAGGTTTCAGTCCAGGGTCAGCGGGTTCCAAAGAAGGAATAGCTCAGCAGAGGGGCTGGCAGAGGAGAACTGCTCATGCCATGGCAGACAGCAAGCAGAGGGAGATGGGGTGTGCTGGCGGGGAGATGCAGTCCTCCAGGCCTCACCCCAGTGACTCCCTCTTTAAACCAGGCCCCATCTCCTCTCAGCAAGTCACCTGTAAACTCATCAGTGAGTTAATCTACCAAGTACAGCACCCCTGTGATCCTATCACCTTCCAGAAGCCTCACCTACGAGTGCTCGAGGCTCACAGACACAAAGCATCACACTCATCCAACTCAATATGGAAAACTCACACAATCCTTGAAGAACAGGGACAGTCGATATAAAAAGTATTGGCAAGAAAGGAAACACAGATGGCTTGTAAAGATACTGCAAGTGGTTCAGTGTCATTTATGGCTAAAGGAAAGCAAACACTGAACTCAGTACTGAAACATCCCTTTCTGCTGCTGGGCTTGGCAGATATCCCATGATACTAAGCAGTGATGAGGGAAAAGACACCAACAGAGAGTCAATGGGGCTTCCCCAGCAGGGCCAGTTGGCAGTGCTATCAAAATGTTCAGTGCACAGCTGCCTGCTGTACCAGTTCCCCGTGCTGTGGCAGGTGTGCCCTGCAAGGTGGTTTAAGTAAGTCTTTCTTTACTTCTAGGAGGTGAGAGGCTGTTAGGTTATTCTTATTCCTAATTATTTCCACCTTGTCCATCCCTGCAGCCATGGCTTTGCAAGACACAGAGGGCAGCTAGACATGGTTAGTCTTTGTCACTATCCCATAAAGTTCTTTTTCTTTCCAAGGTGTTTGGTTAGAAGCAGCGACAGTGAAAGGGTGTCAGAGCACCTTGAGCATGTCTGGTAAATGACGGGCATTCTTTCTGGCTCACAGATTGGGTGTTAATATCTATATGGGAGCAGCTTGTTTCCCCAAGAGACTGGAAATTACTCTGACACTGTGAATCACCCTTCTTATCTCAGAATTGTGTGCAGTCTTTATTTTCACCTCACACGGAGTGTGAAAGGCTCAGTAGACACTGACTACAAATGGAATGAGCAGATCTTGTCTTCTCCCCGACACTGTGGAGGAATTTCCCTGCACTGTTAGGCGAGAATAGGCTCTGTTCACCAGTGGTCTTCACCAACCAGGGGTCTTCAGAAGATGGGAACACAAACCAGAGCACCCAGAGCTGCTAAATGGGATGGCGCCAAGGAGCCTCCAACTCCCAGCATGGAAAATTTCCACAGTGATGGCCTTGTCCCAATGCGTGGTGGTGTCCACTCCTTTTGGGTCTGCGTGTGGCACTGTCACATGTCACACAGCCTCAGGAGGGGCCGGCCACCTGAAGACCAGCAGAAGAACCACCAGCCATGAGAGCTGGAAGAAGGAAAGTGTGGATGTGGTAAGCCACTAATATCAGGATGACTGTCGTGAGCCGAGGCCCAGTGATCTCTCAGCTCTGTTTCTGTCTGAGGCTAGACTCGTGGTGATCACTGTTCTTGCTCACCCACAAGCCCAGGGCCAGGGCCACAGGGCCTGCCTTTGACTCCCTTGGGTTCCTATTCCTGTCTCTGGGTCAGGAAATGGAATGGAAACTCAGAAAGGCTGTAGAGGAAACCAACGCCCGCACAGGTCTTGCTGTGCCCTGACTCACTGCTGAACCCGTGGGCCATGTCATTTCTTCGGCATTCTGCGGTATCAGGATACTGGGTAAAGGGATGAAAGTGTTCTTGCGGCCTCCTTATCAGACGCTTGCACAATACCCCTCACTCCCTCTGTGCTTTGCCCCATCCATCATTTCCCTGTGCTCCTGGCCAAGGGGACCCCTCCCCTCTGACATCATGCTCCTTCCCTGTGCAGACACCTGCTGAACTGCCTTAGAGGGCAAGGAATTCCCAACCCTCTCACCACTCACAGAAGCTTGGGCCTCCTGCTCCTCCTTCATCCTAGAAACCTCCTCCCACCCAGCTCTCTTTTCCTCATAACTCCTGTAATGGAATGCACAGCACACCCAGGCACGCAGAGACACACAGGTGCACACGCACCAACATCACCTTTCCCAATGGTGCACACGTACACAGACGCATGCGCAGAGCTGAATTCCACCAGAAGAGCCGAGCTCACCATGCCCCATGCCCAGTACCCATGTCCCAGTGCCTCTGGCTGGGGACAAGCCCACGCCTGGCAGGTCCCCTTCTATTTGCACCATGGAGCCACCTCACATGGGCCATGCACTGCCCAGGGCTCCTTGGCCTGCAGCCCCACCCAGAGCAGCCCTAGGTCTCCTTGTTTCCATGTGCTCTGCCTGGATTTAGACCCAAGGCCTGAGTTCTTTCTGTGCCACAGCTAAAGGCAGAGGCTATGAGATAGGGGCCCTGAGAGCCTGCTGGAGGGGCTGCAGGAGGACCAGTAAGCCAGACCCAAGTCCCCAGTGTGGCCCTCTTGGTGTTTTCTGACCTGGGGTGGCCACAGGAGGGAAACGTGTGCTCACATGGGCAGGGCAGGTAGAAATAGTGCCCTGCAGGAGAGGGGGCGGCCTATCCCTGAGCTGGCCAAGGGTCCACACAAGCGAGGCTATATGGGACCCTGGGGTTGACCCCAGTATTCCTGGCAGGTGGATGCACTGTTCACCCACAGGCACATTTGCCTGTCCTTAAAGTCCTTCTGCAGTTGAGCAAGACAAACCAGCACCAGGCCTTTCCTTCACTTTGGGGCAAGGCATGGCCTATGGCAGGAAGAGCCTTCAGGGAGGTAGCCTGGGGGCAGCCTGCCTGCTGCTCCTCACCCGGATTTCAAGTTCTGGGAGCCCCTGGGTACACATAGAGGACAAACCGTCCCCATGGCTTCTAGGGAAGACACAACTCTTTGTTTCTTCTCCACTCCAAGTGCCCTCCTGGTTTTCTCCGAGACCTCTGTGGTTGCAGTGAGTTGTGCTATGATTTACACTTTGCCTGCTTCCCTCACATCCTCCAGAGTCCATTTTCAGCAAAGCATCCCTGGAGTTGTTGCCAGGAAATCCTGCTCCAAGCACAGCAGCCTCCGGGTGCTCAGAGGAACCCAGTCAAGTCTCTTTTTCCCTTTCCAGGGCTGTGAACTTCGTGTAAGAAAGGAGAAGGACAGACTTCCTTCCCCTTCCTCAGCAGGGTCATCCAGTGTCCTGATCTTCTCAAGGCAATGCCTGGGGTGGAGCCGTCCTGCAAAGATGCTGACTTTGTCTGCTGAGAGATCTCTCTGCCCCCCACCCCCAGCACACTCTGCCTCTAACCTCACAACCAGTTCAGCCTCTGGGGAAGTGGAGGTTACAAGGAAGCAAATGTCCCCTCTCTGTGCTACCTGTGTGTGCTCACTTCAGGCGGCATTTTGCTGAGAATCTTGTGTAGAAGAGCCTGTAGCTCTCTGCCTGGTCCACTAACTCCGCAACTTCTCTGTTTTCTGGATGGTGGTCTGGGGTGACCCGGGAAGGAGGGGTGTGGGAATCAGCAGCCTTAGCCTCACCTCGTAACTTCTGACATTGGATGTGACCCATGCCCAGTGAGCTTGTGCTCCTGAAGGGATAACTGCAGGGCAGCACCATAGGCGAACCTGATGGAACGGTGACCCAGAAGGTCCCACGCATGGTAGGCACCTCTCCTACTCTGTTTACAATCACTGCAGCAAAACACCTGAGGCTGGGAAACCATATCAAAAAGGGGAGTTTGCTCAGCAGATGGTCCTCGAGGTTCTAGTACATGACCCTGGTGTCTCGGCTGTGTCAAGGACCGCATGGCAGGTGGTTTCACAGAAGCCTATGCGTACATGAGAAGAAGAGTCCATCTCCAAGCAAGAGCACAGAGAGCAAAGCCTGGTCAGTCTCACCATATAACATCCCAGGAGCCCTGCCAACCACCCTGGTCACTTCAGAGGGTGGCAACTCTTGGGACCTGGGGCCTCCCACCAAGCCCCATTCCTTCCAGGTCCCCGAGAAGCCAGAGAGGCCACAAAGGCAGCAGCTAGGAGCAGCACTGGGGATTCTGCATGTGCAGTCCACTTGCATGAAGAGCAGCTGCTCAGGTCTTCCCCTAATGCACTGGGGCTCCCCTGTTCTCTCTGGCTTGATAAAGTACATGTGGTGTCCCCACAGCACAGGAGAGGAGAAGATTCTGGAAGTGTGAAGGTGTGGTTTCCCACGAGCCATCTCACTCCAGCAGCCCCACAGTGTGCCCAGAGCATGTGGACCTTCACAGTTGTCCCTTCCCGCCGTGGGGTGGAACTGGTGGCAAGATTGGAAGCTGTTGCCCTTCTCACTGGTTTTCCTTTGGTTCTGCTTGTCTTCTCTCTCACCTCCCATTCCTTGCTGACCGTTTTTCCTTGCTTCATCTTCAGGTTCAGGATGAGGTCCTCGCACTCCGCCTGGCAGTGCAGGCTCCTCCTCCTCCACAGAACTGGGGCCTTTCGGGTCCAGCCCCTTGGATTTAGCCTTCTTCTTGGGACTTGCTTCCTAGAAGAAATCTCACTTTTCATAGAATTCTTATCTTTGGTCCATCTTGGCCTCCTCTGCCTGATGTCAAATTATGTGTAGGCCAGATGGTCGCTGCTGGCTTATCATAGAGCAGCTGGAATCTGGACCCATGGGTTTGTACTTGTGCTCACAGAGGGGCTTGTGCAGGGTGACTGGATCATGAGGACCTACATGTGCTGTCAGGAAGTGGAGTCCGGCTAGGAGAGGGGGCCACTTGGCCCTGGCCTGGAAGGGTGGATCTACTTCCCAGCTCCCCGCTCCTCTCTCTGCCTCCTTGGTGCTATGATGTGAGCAGCTCTCCTCCGCCAGACCTGCACACTGCGCTGTTTCTGCCCTGGAGCCAGCCAACCTCAGACTGAGACCTCTAGGACTGTGGCCCAAATAGCCCCCTTCTCCTTTAATTTATGGGCGTCAGATACTGAGCCCCAGGGACCAGAAAGTGATCCAGGAAACAGGAAGCCCAGCCAGGCCTTCAGTCCACACCCTGGGCCTCAACTCTGTCCTGAGTGATGCCATATCTATGGGGCTTGGATTTGAACTGTGCCCTGAGGGTTTGGCTTTTCCTCAAATGGTCCTAATGCTCTGCTCTGCAGTGGGAGGCAGCAGATTGGATCGTGGCTCTGATTCCCCATTCTCACCTTCCTGTAGGCCAAGGCGCTTGGCTCTCTCTCCTCTAACTGCGCTGCCCAGGCCTAGGCCTGATGTCAGTCTTGGCAGGCGACTGATGGGCAGCGTGTGGACGTAAGCACTGCTGTCCCCATTCAGCCCAGGCTTGGGGGCATCGTAGGTTCTGCTACCTCTTCCTGCCTTACTGCAGGGGCCATGAGAAAGTGTGTCTCCCACACCATCACCCTTCCCTGCACTCCAGGGTGGGGTCATACGTGGGTCTGAGCTCAACCAGAGCTGAAGTCTCATCTGACCCAGCCAGCACCAGCCTTGCCCAGCCCAATTTCATGAACATCAACATCACTGTATTTTGTTACAGCCAGCTGAGATTGTGGAGTTGTTTGTTATGTAGAAAACTGACCAATACCCGAGAGCCCCGGGTCATCACAGGGTAGGTTATGGTGATCCCCTTTCAGTGGATGGTGAGTGCTTTCCCCTGACCACTTGCCTGTTTGGAAATGTTGGCTACTTCCATGTTTTCTGAAGGAGAGATGGATCATTGCAGCCTCCCTTTCCTCCCTGAGGAACTTCATTTTATTTATGGAGCTAGAAGGAGAGATAAAAAGTCCCCTAGTTTTGTCCTGTACCTTCTGTTGTCATTCTCCTGGATGTTGATGCAGGGGACTGAACAGCAGCACATGTGGTTTTCAAAGGATGTGGCCCTTGATCACCTGCAACATGGTGGATCAGGGCAAGCTGTCCCAAAATCTGGCTGCTCACCAGCACTTCCTAGAGAGCGCTTTGTCTCCTTAAATGCACTAAAATTCACCAAACATGACATTTTCCATCTCAGTCATTTTGAGATGCATGTTCAGGCACACTAAGCACATTCCCGCTCTGGAGTAGCCCACACCCGGAGCTCTCCATCTTTCAAGACTGAAACTCCGTGCCTGTTGGGCAACGCCTCCCGCCCCTCTTCCTCTCGGTCCTGGCACCCACCACTTTGTTTCTGTCTCTATGATGTGTTTACTCTGGGTGGCTTGTACAAGGGGGGTCACGTGGTATTTGTCCTTTGGTGGCTTCTTTCACTTAGTACAGCATCATCATGGTTCGTCCAGGGCGTAGCCTATGTCAGAATTCCCTTCTTTTTAAGACCGGATAATATTGTATGCTACGCAGAGACCACACTGTGCTCATCCAGTGATGGACATTGGGTTATGTCTGTGTTTTGGCTGCTGTGATCAATGCCACTGTGAATGCGATGTGTACACATTCTAACACCAACACTTCGGGTTTCTACCCAGAAATGGAGTTGCTACTCTTCATGGTAATTCTATTTGTGGTGTTTTTGAGGAATCACATGTTGATTCTGAGGCAGGGGCACCACTGTGTCCTTCCAAGGACAATGTACAAAGTTCCAGTCTCCCTACTTCCTCCCTGCACTTGCTGCTTTCTGTGTTTTGTTTCATTGTTTAGGAAGCCGCTGTGATGGGTACAGGTGCTGGTATCTCATTGCGGTTTTGATTTGCATTTTGCTAATGACCAGTGATATTTGTCAAGTCTTTATCATGTTGATTGGCACTGCATACCTTCTGCAGAGACCTGTATGTTTGAGTCTGTGGTTTGGTTTTTAATTGAGTAGCTGTCTTTTTGTTGTTCTTCATATAGTCTGGATAATAGTATTAGCAGATAGAAGATTTGCAGGTATTTTATCTGATTTTCTATGTTACTGTTCTTGCTGGTAATTGTGTCCTTTGAGGAGAAGATTTTAATTCTGATTACAAGTTACCTTTTTTTTTTCTGTTGTTGTCTATTCTTTGGGGATGATATCTAAGAAGTCACTGCCAAATCCAAGGTCAGGTAGCTTTGTTCCTATTTTCGTCTCAGAGTTTTGGAGTTGCAGGTCTTACATTTAGGTCTCTGATGCGTTTTGGGTTAACTATTTGAACACTGTACGGTAAGGCTCCAAGTTCATTCTTTTGCATGTGGGGAACCAGTTGTTCCAATGCCATCTGTTGAGAAGGCAAAGCCTGTAAAGCCTGCAGCTTCTCAGCCCTGCCTTACATCTGGGGACAGTGGCTATTGCTCCTCAGCTTTGCCTCTAGTGCTGCAGATGGCTCATCCTATTCCAAGCACCCAGACCCTCTGCCTGAGGGTCTCTGCTGCCTGGAAAGTAGGGAAGCCGGTGCCAAGAGGTTTACAGCCAGGGCATGACCAGCCAGTGGTGGGCAGGATCAGCTGTCAGCCTCCCAGCTTCCAACCCTGCTCCCTGTCCTCCCCCACTTCCCAGAATGCCTCAGGTGCTCAGAGCAGGAGCCTGCTTGGTATGTGCCCTTCACTGATTCTTTCTGTCCTTGGCCCATGCCTCCCTCCCTTCTGGGATGACTGATGGGTTTCTGCCCATACAAACTTCTGCTGAGCCATCATGGCAATGATCCAGCATGGCATGGGGGCCCAAAAAGACAATGTGTCCCACTCAGACTGACTTCTGTGTTCTTCCTCTCCCACCTGACCATCACTTTCCATTTTCTTTTGTATGTGTGCATCCACCCTTTCCCAATCAGTCCCCGTAATGTCACCTAAACCGCCCCCATATACTCCACCTCCAGCCTAGCCCAATGTATGTTTTGTGCCTGGCTTCCTCCCTCAGAAGGTCTTTGCTTTCCTTAGCTGCCCTGCCATGCCTGGCAATAAAGGTTTTCTTTATCTTTGTTCTGTGTCTCACTTGCACCAAACCTAACAATCACCTCCTGCGAAGTTATTTACATTCGGATACTTATCCTCTCTGGACCTGATGCTGGGGGCCCTGCCAGTGACAACTGGGCTAGAATCTGACATAGGCTAAAGGATTCCTCACAGAGCCAATGTTTGGGTCCTTAACCCACAGAATTATCATATTTCCCCTTTCTTTTAAGTGCCTGTTTTTCAGCAAATGTTAGAATGTTTTACCCTCGCTCTCCCTTCTTTGTCTAGCTATTCTCTTCTTTATACAAAAAGTAGACAAACCATTCCACTCACTAGAAACCCAGGACTGAGTCTGAGATCTGTTTGCCAGCAGCACCAGGCTCTTTCTCAAGCCAGAGAGCTGCCTGGCAAAACCCAGGACCTGGACAGCGAAACCACCTGTTTCCTCTTCCCATCTCTTGTCCCTCTTCTTCTGTCTCTATGTTGCTTGCAGGGAAAGAAAATTTTGCTTAGGATGAGGCTTTCTGACATAGACTTTTACATCCTTGAGATTTCTCCCCGTGTGAGCTGAGGCCTGGGGGCCTAACTTTGTTTTCACAGTTTGGATTCTTATACACCTGGGAGCAGGGAGAATATTCCATTCCCAGTGTGTGCACGGAAAGACAGGACCGGGTTTCCAGCAGCTGGAGGATAGCATGTTGTATTTCAAGCTGTTCGCATGAAGGTAGAAACACAAGGTGTTAGGTATTCACAGTAGGTTGTTATTTTTTAAAATGCAGCTCACACTGGCTCTTAAATCAGATCTGTGCTACCTCACATTTGGGGGCAAGGGCAGACATATGGATGTGCTTACCCCTATCTGGATCTCACAGTGACTGGGGGTGGGAACCCCAACTGCAGAGAGCTTTAGCCCTGGGAGGTTATTTCCAAAACAGCTGGGGCTGAGCCATGTGCTCACCTCAGGAATGAAATCTGCCAGATATTCAGTTCCGGGGGATCTCAACCCCCAAGCAAAATGGCCAAGGAAATGAGATGCAAGTGGAATCTACAGCAACGGCAGCTGCAAAATGCTGTGTGCTCTTCGTGTGGCAGGAATGCATCTCTTTTCTGCCCTCTGCTCTCTCCTCCATGTCCTTGGCTGTGCACACATAACAGCCTATCTGGAGAGCCTCTCTCCACTCCACTTCCACCTTGCTGCCCTGTACTGTGTCCGAGATGGGCTTGTCATCCACAGTGAAAGTTGGCTCTCTGTGGAAGCCAACTGTGCATAGGTCGAAACCCCGTGTTGGGTCCCATTGACAGGGGAATTCCTAAGTCTGTCTGAGCAGGGCAAGGAGGCCTGCCACGTGGGGTGCCTGCTGATCTTTGACACCCTCAGGACCTGCACATTTTCTGTCTGGAGCTGGGAAGGTGGCCATATCCATGGACAACCCGCTAGGGTCCTACAAAGGCGCCATCAGGCTGCAGGTCCGGAGTGACTCAGTTACTGGCAGTGCTGTTGGCTGCCGGTGGCCTCTAGGCCACCTACGCTTCTCCACATGCCCATCCTGGGCCTCAGCTTCCCATGGTGTGGGCCGGCTCCATAATGGGATACCCCTAAAGCATATCCCAAAGGCGAGAGACCAAGAGGCCAAAACCAAAGCTGCCAGGTGTTCTCCCCAGCCAGCGCTCATGCCCTGGCTCTGAGGGACCCCACCTCCCAAGGGAGCCAGATCTGAGGTTTGACCCACCTCTTGAACCCCCCGGAGGGCTCAGGCTTCACACAGTCCTTTTGTACCCAAGGTTCTGGGGGACCCTCCCAAGAGGCAGGAGATGACCTGGCATGGCTGAATGAGACCGTGGGCTCAGGACCTGTTCCTCTATCTATATGACCAAATAAGGGGCCTCTGGGACCCTGATTCTTCATCTGTGACACTGGGGACCAGGCCTGCTCTGAAGAAAAGTGGCTGAGTGAGAAGCAAAGAGGGAAGCCTCTTGTACGCTAGATCTGGCAGGCAGTCCCGTGTCTGAAAGAACCATGCTGTCACCAAACGTGATGTTCACTTGCTGAAGACAAAGCCCCTTGGACCCAGGTTGCAGTTCCACAGGACCTGGCCCTGGAGAGCAGAGCACCCCACGCCCCTCCTTCTGCCACCACCCCAACCCCCATACCCCATGTCCAATTTGCTCATCCTTTTTCTCTTCTGCGTTCCTGAAGCTGCCACCTTCCACTTCCAGGTGTCTGGTGTGGGATTCCACTGCCTTCCTGGGAAAGCTCTGCACCCCTGCCAGCCGTGCGGAGTGCCCATCTCGCAGCCTGACTATTGTCCCTGGGTTTAAATCTCCTGCACGTGGGGCAAGGAGGCTCTGCAGCTCTGGGATTTGTCTTTTCCTAGTGCAGCAGTGCTCCTATTTCTTTTGCAGAGTAACCTTTGCATTGTGCTGCTAGGAATCCTAGTCCTGGGTTTCCTGCTCTGTCCCTATCCCCAAGAGGTCATTGATCCTAGGGCTTTCACACCAAGTTACATCCCCAACTCTTTTTATTTTTTATTTGAAAGCAGAGTCTTGCTAAATCATAGAGTTTTCTAGGATGGGCTCAAACTTGTGATCCTCCTGCCTCAGTCTCCCAGGGTGCTTGGATTAGAACTGTGCACTACCATACCCAGCTATGTTCTTACTCAGTTTTCTCTCTGGCTAAAGCCACAGCTATCCACTCACCTCCTACAGAAGGACTGAAGCAGGCTCCCCCTACGCGTCATTGGCCTGTCCCCACACCTCCACAGAAAAGAGGGAGGCCAGGGGGCCCCAGTGACCTGTCTTTTCTCTTTTTTTTTTTTTTTTTTGCGGTACTCGGGATCGAACTCAGGACCCTGCGCTTGCTAGGCAAGCGCTTATTCCACTGAGCTATATCCCCAGCCCCTAACCTGTCTTTTCTCACCAGACCCTACCTCTCCAAAGCTACAGTGCCTGCCCACACAATCCAGTCACCTTCCACTGCACACAGGAAACATGTGAGGGACACTCTAGGTCTAAAATGCAGCCTGTCTGCCCCCTGGCCTCTGTCACCCAGGTTGCAAACTGAGGGCCAGGAGCGGGCATCCTGGGTTGGTAAGAATGGGATCCCTGGGAGAGGCCCCTGTGCGACTTTTGCTCTAGAGTCTGGGTACAGAGAATCTCAGGCGAGGCCGTGACCAGCCCACAAAAAGGGGACCAGCAGCTTCAGACAATCCCAGGAAGGACAGTACCCTTCTATCGGGCTGTCATTTCAGGGTGTGGGCCCAGGCTCTGGGGATCATGAGCTTCTGGACAGGCGTCAAAGTGTATCACAGCCAAAGCTCTGCACCCCTGGCCTCATTCCAAAGCGCTGAGGTTGTGTGAGCACCCCAGCCTTCCTAATTGGAGACAATTGTCTTGCTGAGCTGACTTTCTCCCCGGGTTTACCTCTGCTTGGCCCTTAAAATAGCTGCCAGTGGGGCAGCCAGTACGGAATTTCCTGGACCAGCCTGCCCTGGGAATGTTCGTGCTGCGCCCACTCCAGCTGACTGTCAAGGTGCTGCCTGACCCATGAGTCTTCTCCTGCGTGGGCAGGGGTATTTGGTGACGGCAGCACCACTCCCTCCTCTGACTGGTGTCCCTGAGTGGAAAGGGCCAGGCCTGGGGTGGTCAGAGCCAGGGCCCTGGCACTGTCCTATCTGAAGTCACAGGCTCAGTAGCTCTTTCCGTTGTGGATTTGGTTCTTAAATGGCACTTTCTTACTGATAGGATATGACTTAGAAATTCTCTGGAACTTGTGCTTTGCCAGTAAGATCAATGGCATTTGAATAAAAACACAGACATTGCTGCCAGCATTTCCTGGGGATAAAACTGGGGCAAAGGGCCTCTCCTTGGGGATGGGGTCAGGGGTCATCTCCAGGGGTAACTAGGACGCAGGGTCCCTCCTTGGGGATGGGGTCAGCTCCCTAGACTAAGACCATGATCTCTCCCAGGGTTCTGTCTTTGAGGATATCAGATTCATTCAAACAGCAAAGAAGCTGCCACATATGTAGGCAGGAGGGGGGCAGAGATAGGCGGAGGTGTCCTGCCTGCTGGTGCCCTAAGGTGTGGGGAGCAGAGCAGGGCTCCTGAAGGCAGCCCCACCAGCCACTCCGTCACCTCCCTTGGGGCACTGGGGTATCAGAGAAAGAGCACAGGGCTCCAGGGTTAGATGGCATCATTTAGGGGGGCTCTTGACCCCAGCCACAGGGAACCAGATCCCACCCTGCTCCATGGCCTCCGCCACAGGATCGAGCACTGCCCATGAGTGGTCTCAGAAGACCTGGACCTGACTCTCCATTTGCCCATCCAGCGAAGTGTCCTCAGGAAAAATCACACCCTCACCAACCTTGAGTTTCCTCCTTTACAAAACAGTTGCTAGGAGCCACGACTGTAATAATAAACCTCCCTGCCCTTTGGAAACTCAAGCGTGCCATGTAAATGTGAGTTTTTACTATGCATGGTCAAGTTTAGTGAGCTGCTAAAGGAAATTTGGCTGAGCAGAGGTTCCACAGTCTCAGCAAAAGGGAGGAGCAGGGACAACTTGGTTGTGGAGAGGAAGCTCACTCATCCCTCGGCTGCCTGGAGAATTTTTGACACTCTTTCACTGAGTGCGAAATCAGCAGATCAAATGAGCCTGAAGAATGAATTTGTATAGCCCTCTGAGATTGCATGCTGTAGCTGCCCAAGGGAGAGCAGCACCTGGCTTCCCCCAAGCCCATGGGGGTTGGGGCTTTGTATTTGAGGACTTGTGAGGAAGTTGAAGGAATCATTGTCCTGCTGTGTGTTATAACCTGGCCCATGAGCCAGATAGCGAATCTGGTTACATCTGCTGAAGGCACCCAGCAATGAGGGAGACCAGGCCCAGGAATTGGTTTCCCTGGAGACTGCTGTCGGGGTGAGGTTGTCCTGTCCTTTGGCCGGATATTAAGTTGGGAAGCAACTTCGGTCATGGGAGCTGCTACTCCTGACTAAGTGCCCACCGGCCTGGAGTGGTGAGTAATTCACATGCCCTGGGGATCACCTGTGGCGACAGGACTGTCTTCTGCCCCTGGCTGGCCTCAGTTGGTTCAGTGCCCTGGGCTGTGGCATCTACGTCCATGAACTGCTGATGTAGGGGTGGGTGGGAGCTCTCTCTCTTCTAGGGCTTCCTGTCTCTCTCTGCACTTCCAAGCTGAGGCAGCTTTGCTTTGTGACTTTAAGAAGGCTTGGGGAAATGTCCTGAGCTATTTTTCATGCTGAAACATCTAGAGACCATGGTCCCAGTAACCACAGGTGAGCCATGCTGGGTGCTCTGGCTGCAGCAGCTGCCTAAGGCCTAGGCCAGCAGCAGGTGAATGCTGAGGAGGAGCAGACAGGCCTCTGTGCTCCAGAGTCACCTCCATGGCACGGGGGGAGCCTGTCCCAGTCAGGGTGTGAACATCTACAGGACAAAACACCACAGCCAGATGGAGGAAGGACTGCTTTGTGCCTATCTGAAAGCCTTTGAACAGGGCCCAGAGCCACATCAGTCCAAGCCCAGGCTTTCTGACCCAGTCCAGGTGAGGCTTTTTCCCACACCTACCGCCTTGGGGAGGAGGACATGGGGCTGGCAGTGCAGGGAGCTGGCACAGGACAGATCCCGCAAACCTGGACCTGGGGAGAAGCCTGCATGTGGACGAGCATGTTCCAACCTTCCCGGGCCTAGGTCCCCCTCCCGTCAGCAGGCTCCTGGGGCTGCTGGGCTTCTCTGTGATGATACCAGCAGGTGATGCCCACAAGAGCTCTGCTCGCAGTGTCCAGTTAATAACAAGAGCTCTGTAGACAAAATGGTACCAACAAACATAGCGGGGACTCTTCACCAGACAGATAGCTCATCCAAGCCACCCAGGACTCTAGGTGGCCTGGCACTCTGCACGTGGAGACTAGTGGTGGTTCACAGCCTCTGGCCCTTGTTGCCTCCCACTCCATCATCCTGCTGCCTGTGGGATTCCTGCTCGTTTCATTCTTATCTCTGAGCCTTTGCCTGTGGCCTCCTGTCCTAGAGCCCCTTCCTTGTCCAAGGGCCATGGAGTGAACTCTGGGTCCATGGCTCCCCTGACTGTGGGTCAACCTGAGAAAACCCCAGGATGCTCCACACAGGAAAACTCAGATTTGCAGCTCATGCGCATTGTGTGGAGTCCTGGGAGCAATGCTGTGCTGCCCTCTGTGCCCATGGGTCCTCTGCTCACCTTGGGCTCCTTTATTTACATCATGCTTAGGCTGGCATGGAGGCCCTGAACCTGCACCACACGGATCCTTTTCTGGTTGCTTTTCCCTAAACGATATGGAGAGCAACAATCTACACAGCCTACACATTGCATTAGATGCAGTAAACAGCCTAGCGGTGGTTTGAAGCAGGCGGGAGGCGTGCATGGTTATTGGACACACTACCCCATCTGGCAGAGGGGACACGAGCGTCTGAGGACTTTGGTGGAGGGGCCCAGGCCCGGCCCACCCCTCGGGTTCTGAGGAGCAACCTTGGCTCTCCATGTGTCTGGTCGGGGAGCTGTCCCCTGGATCTGCTCCTCACCCTGCTGTCTTGAATGTGGAACTTGGACTTGGTGGCTCCCTTGTTTGTGTCTGCAGAGCCCAGTGCAGCAGATCCTCAGGGGGTTTCATGGGCTGAGGGTTATGGGACCCATGTCAGCATAATACAGTCAGAGGGTAGATTTGGAACATTCAAACAAAGGTTTTTCTGTCTGTGAGTAGAAACCTGAGCACCGGCTCCAACAGAAGCCTCAGCTCCAGATGTTCAAGGACTCTGTGGTCTGTTTCATGCTCTGCCAGTTTAATAAAGCAGGGGCAGGAGAGCCAGAGACAGAAAAATCTGCCTCATAGCAAAGCAAAGAATGCAGGATGTTCTTTGGATTTAGTGGCTCAGACAGTATTGGGGATTTAAAGAAAGTGCTCATCCTCAGACATGAAACAAGGAAAAACAGAAAAGGAAAGTTTTCAGGGTTCCTGCTGCAACCCCAAGAGTTGATCTAAAACCAATCCCTCCCATCTACAATCCTGTCTGTTTCTAAAGCCTTATTTTACCATCCTCTGAGGGATCCTTAAAAAAAACAAAGCCTTGCCAGCCTTGGATGAGATGCTCTATCCTTACAGGGTATGCGAACATCCCAAGCACGGGCAGTGTTTTCTGCACATGTGGAGGTGGAAGGGCTGGAGGAAAGGAAGCCAGCACAGCTGGGGAGACCTGGGAGAGCCAGAGCTGGCTGGACTAGGAAGAGGCGCTCCAGGCAGCGGTTGTGGAGAGGCCCAGCGGGGTCTGGGGTTCTAGCCCAGGAAGCATTTCTCCTGCGCGTCTTGCTTGGGAACCTAGGACAGCACCAGGCTACTCTGTTTTAGCTTCTGACTATCACATTCAAAATCTTGCAGTTGTCACCAGCAAAGATTTAGCAAGAAGATGAAAAAGCTGGCAATGAAGTTGGGCGAGCTTCCCTCCTCTGTCCAGGCTATTGGGAGCACAGCAGCACTGGCCGCCCTCAGGTTGTGATCACTGAGTCAGGTAGCTTGGTCAGGTAGAAAGGTCCAGTGTACAGCTGCCCATGAGTGTCTGCTTCTGACAAAACAGCTCAGCCCAGCTGAGGGGCAGTTTCTTTCTCACACAGACTTTAGCCAGTTCCCTTGTCACACGAAACTTACCTATGGATCTCACCACTAACAAGCTCCTTGGCCAAGGGGCCCTCCCATCCCAGGGTCCCAGGGCCTCTGCACTTTGAGGGGGATGCTGGCCTCAACCAAGACAGGGTACCAAGTCCTGAGTACAGTGCTGTCCCAGGATGGTGCTGGAGGCCAAGGGGAGGTGACAAGTCCCCCTGGAGGATGAGTCCCTCAGCCCCACAGGAGGAGTGGTAAGTCTGATCCACCCCCATGTCCCAACTTCAAAGATGCTGAGCTCCTATGCAGCCAGGTGCTAGACCATGTGGTTGGTGCAGCTCAGCTGCACCTAGCAGGCATTTCTGCTGCTCTTCTTCATCTGCCAAGTCCTCCCTGACACACAAACCTTGCCCGAGTGCACAGGGAGAGGACCAGGAAGGGAAGGGTAAACCATCAAACTGAGAGGAAATCAAACATGACATCTCTGCTGGGAAAGAGCCACCCTGCCTGTTCAAGCTTCCCTTTATGTGGTATATCTGATTCTACCCAGACTGTACCAGTGGATTGAGATGCCTCCATCCTACCTGACTGAGCCTCCAAGGGTGGCAGTAACACTCGAGTGACACTTGGCACAGTAAGTACCTCCTTGGGACACAGTGGGGACCTGGCTGAAGACCAATTTTCTGAGGAGCTTTCCTGTTCTTGCTATTAGTCAGCTGTGATATTCTCCCCACATGTGAAGGTCACTCACACACACACACACACACACACACACACACACACACACACACACGCACACAGAGATGCAAGCGGACACAGGGCCTCCTGTTCTTGTCCTCCAATCCCACTTAAAGAGAAGCCAATCAGCTATTTTACACAACACTCACTGTAGGTGATGCTGGAGCGTCTCAGGAGCATTTCCACTATAAAAGCCATCAAAGGTAGAAAGTTCTTAGGAAATCACTTCTGTCTCATCACGGTATGAAGGGTGAGGGCAGCAGGGGCCTGGACCTGAAGCATTTCCCAGACAGAGAGGTTGGGTACTGTGCTGTGTGGGGCCACGCTGGACCAGAGATGCAGGTACACTGTGCTGGCCAACAGAGAGGGGGCATCTGACTGGAAGCTCGGGCTCTGCCTGTGAGCCCCGCTGTGTAGCCTTGTGCAAGTGGCCGGTGCTGTGCACATCTCCACTGTGTCTTCCTCCCTAGTGACCTGAACGTGATGTGTTTGGGCATATGTTGAAAGCCATGAAGCACAGAGCTAGGGGAACCTTATCAGCTTCACCTCCATTGTTCTACAGTCTTGAATGTTCAGAAGAAGAGAAAACATGGAAATTATCCTCAACTTCATCATCACCTGAAGCCACCAAGGTTTTCTAAATTCCACCAGCTGCAGGGGGGGCAGGGTCTGTTGCTGCAGCAGCGCTCTTAGGATCAACACTGCACACCATAGGCTGATCCCTGCGAGGGATGTGGGGAAGGTTTGGAAGAGAAAGTTGTGCTTTTTAACTCACTAGTACCCAGTGATATAAAATAGGAAGGCTATCGCTAGTCACTCACTGCCTAATAAGCAACGTTGCACAAGGTAAAAGAGGAGAAAAACAGTAGCAAACACATCCAGGAGCCAAGCCAACGATGTGTACCTGCAGAAGGCTCCTGGGGCACTTCCTGTCAGAAATGATGGGCACCAGGAAACTGACCCTTTGCTGTGCCAGACACGAGTCCCTCAGAGTCCCTGGCTAGGGGCTCGCCACTGGCCTGTGGTGCTGTTGGGCAGAGTGGAAGTGTGTTGCAGTTTAGGTAGGGTGGGGGGAGGTTAGGTCTGGGGTGTGCCCGTGGGGGGTACTGAGAGTCAACTCCTCTCTCTCAGTTTTTGTGTACAGCTACCAGGATACAAGGTTAAAGTAGTGGGACCATGACCTCCAGTTTGCATCAGGGCCCACTGCAGGCCAGAACTCAGGCTCATGTCCTCACCTGTGAAGCCTTGCATGGGCTTTTATCTCTGCATTCTAGAACATGCTCATCCAGTGTTCATTTGTGTTCTAAGAAGTTCAGGGTAACTTGAGGGATGCCTAAACCATGGAACCTAGCCAGGAAGTAAATCCTTGTCTCTAGGAAAGGAAAATCAAAGCCAGAGCCATGGGTAGAGTCCCGGATGCCTTTGCAGGGAAGAGAAGGTGATGAGCCATGGAGACATTGCTGGAATCCTAAGCAGGATTCCCTCATCTGGGAGCCATGGGCCCAGCTCCACGCTGCTTATCTCACAATGTTGGGAAATCAGTTCAAGTGGAAATAATCTCCATTTGTTTTGTCTAAATGTGCACAAAGGCACAGTTAGAATGGAGAAGCCAACTTTTCCCTTTGGGTGAATGGGCTCATTATCAAGACTGGCTTGGCTTTGAAGGTGTAGACATCACCAGGACTCCTGGTGGCCTGCGAGGAGACCATGCTGTGTATGAATGGCCCTGCCTTCCTTTGGCACCAAGATCCACATCTCCACTTGAACCTGGATGTGTAAGTGGGGTTAAGACTTGGGCACCTGACCTGTATTCTCTTGGCTATTTGGAAATGTGTTGGAAAGAATCCTGGAAAGAATTAAGTTCATGAACCGAGGTACCCCTGCTGGGGCCTGGGCACCATCCCAGCCTTTCATGGTGGCCCACTGGATTCTGTCCTCCCCACAAGGTCACCAGTGCCTGGCTTTGAGGATGGAGTGTGCTGGGCCACAGTGGGGAGCACACAAGGCCTGGAGTCTCCTGCAAGGGCCTGTGGGGTGGAGCAGGAGCCATAGAGTAAACCCTATGCAAATCCAGCTGAGCAGGAGAAGGTTTTGCACATGGTTTTCTTATACATGCCTTGGGGCAGAAAATGGAGAAGGTAAGATTAACCCTTTAGGTGGAGGGGCTGGAGATGTAGCCCAGTGGAATAGGTGTCTGCCTGGCAAGCACAAGGTCCTGAATTTGATCCCCAGTACCTCAAAAAAAAAAAATCCTTTGGGTGGAACTCTACCAGCATCTAGGGAAAAGATCAAACCAACCACACCAGTTGGATTCCAATGAATTAAGTGACTAGATATTTAAAAATCAACTTCAAAAAGCAACAAAGAGATGAAGTAACTCATAGGTGTTAACCAGAATTGTTTAGCCTCTGGTATCTGAGCACACAGAGCTACAGACAGCCCCTTGCCCCTGTGCCCAGAGCCTGTCCAGTGGAGGGAGGTTCCAGGTTTGCCCTCGCCTTCATGGCTGGACCAGAGGCCAGTGCTGAGACCCTGATAAGGCAGCTCCATGGGCACCCACGTCACTCTCTGGTCTCCTGCTGGCCAGGGCCCCTCGATGGGCCACATGTAGGCAGAGCAGGGCAAGGATGGCTGCTGAGCTGAGAGATCAAGCAGCTTTCCTGGGCCATATGGCCTGGGGACACGCCGGTAGCCCTGTGTCCTTTGTCCTTGCTCCCTCTCTCCGTGTCCACACCTGGTGATCTCAGCCCCGTGGCCTTGGTACAGCATGCCACACCCACACCTCCAGGAAGCGGGGCCTCCGCTCTGTCCACAGACAGAAGCCCCCTGTGACTCAGCACATCTCATCCCTGAAACCACACTAGTGACCTTGTGGGGAGGATAGAGCCCAACAGGCCACCATGCAAGGCTGTCTACACAGGGCGTAGAGTCTACCATGGTGAGGAATCTACCCAGGCCCCCACAGGGCTGCTTCAGTTCATGAACTTAATTTTCTAGGATTCTGGTGGCAAACTGAATCTATTATACAACTGGGTCACTATAAATAAAGTTCTACGTATTTCCAATTAGACGAGAGTACACGTGACCCCCATTCCTGTCCTTTCCCTTCCCTTCCCTTCCCTTCCCTTCCCTTCCCTTCCCTTCCCTTCCCTTCCCTTCCCTTTCCTCCCCACCCTAACCACCACTCCCTCCTTCACCACTTCTCTTCTACAGCCGAAGCCCCTGGCCCAGGCAGTAGGCTGGAACTGGCTGGAAGTGGCCCTCAGGGTCCAAGCTGAGCCCAGCCCCGCTCTGCTGGTGGCCTCCACTCTCCAGCCCAGTGTAGCTCAGGGTGGAAAGAGGCACATGCTGGCCCAGCCCTGGTTTGGTAGCTGCTGTCCCCAGGTAACCTTCCTAACTGTTCCATCTCCCAAAGTCAGACCCAGTTGCCCAGGCACAGTCGCTAGCTCCGAGCTTCCTTCCCCTGGGATGGCCTCACTTTTCCTCCAGGAAAGGCAGGGCCCTCAGGCAGGAAGTCCCACACCCACGGGGATGGAGGACGAAGGAGGGACCCACTCACTGTCAGATCAGCTGAGACAGGGACAGGTCACCGCGAGCACACACGGGAGGGAGCCAGGAGAACTTCCAGGAAGGTGATGACTTTGTGTCACGCACTGACTGAGCCCTGCTGCAGTGCCGGAGTAGAGCACCAAAGTGTGTCAGACACGTAAACACGACTCCCTTGGTACTGTCCACTGACGGTCGGTACAGCATCACCCCAGCAACCCTCGAGGCTCATCCATCACACTAGTCACTGAATTATCTCCTTTCCCTTTTCTTTTTTTTCTTTTCTTTCCTTTCCTTCCTTCCCTTTTTTCAACAGGGCTAGGTTCCAACCCAGAACTCTGCACATTGTAAGCACACCCTCTACCACTAAGCCACATCCTAACCTCTAAGTGATCTCCGTTTGATTCTTTTTAACCTCAGCTTATTACCAAGGACTAGATGTCATTTGGAAAGCAACAGAAGATCCATTGATTGACCCTATTATTTCTAAATCCCCTGCAGAGACCAACATCTTTGGCATTTTTCCTGTGTTTAATTTCTATTCTTTCAGCCATGAACTATCCACTCCTAATCTATTCCCTCTAGTTCTCTCTGTATAATTTATTCTTCACACAACATTTTAGGGGATAAAACTGTTACACATGTAAAAAGACTAAAGAAACGGCCTGACATTTTAAAAAAATAGGCAAGTGAACCTGGACAGGTACTGCACAGGAGAAGGCGTCCAGTGGACAATAAGCACATACGAAGGGCACTCAGCATCAGGAGTCTCTTGGAAAAGGGGAAGAAACCACACGGAGATGTGTGATCATCACAGGTGACCAGCCCGGTGCGAGCTCAGAGGGGAGGCAGACATTCATCAGTCACGCCCACTGCAGCGGGGCAGAGCCAGGATGACCAGCCCGGCTCCAGCTTGGGCAAAGGTGGAGCATTTGCAAGGCACTGAGGTGGAAGGCAGGGCTAGCCAAGGGTCCCTGCAGGTGCAGCAGGCCAGCTGTGCCTGCCAGTGGACCAGCGTCCAGTCAGTATCCCATCCTCCAGAGCCTGGCCCGGCAACAGAAGCCCTGCCTCAGGAGCCCCCCGGATCAACAATGCTTTCCACACCAGCAGACTCCCCAGGCGGGTGGGTTCGGGGTAAGGATGCCCTCAGAGGAGCTCTGCTGCAGATCATCTGGGCCTCTACAAAGGTAACAACGATGAGAACCCTACTCAAAATACTCAGGACTGACTGCTTTGAACTTTGGGTTTTTTCAGGTTTGGGGATATTGGCACATGGGTATATATAACAAGATTTCTTGGGGCTGAGCCATGAAATTCATTGTGTCTCCCATACACTGGGCCTGAAGGTCATTTGATACAATATTTTAAAATTTGGGGGCATGGAACAAGGTGTTAGAGGCTGAAATTTTTCGTTTATGACATCATATTGGTCCTCCATAAGTTTCAGCTTTTGGAGGAGTTTGGAGTTTGGATTTTTGGATTATGGATGCTTAGCCCAAAATATTAAGCCTTACAATTAAAATCAGCACCCTGGGCAATAGGAATTTTTAGCCTCAGTTCTAGAGACAGAGACTGAGACTTACTAGTTAAATGCAGTAAGCAGAACTTGTGTAGATTTTGTTTGGTGAAACAAAGAGGAGATGGCTGTGCTCGAGTGCTCCTCTCCAGTGTTAAGCACTGCTTTCACGAGCTCACGGGTGGCAGGCATGGCCTCGGATGATCTCAGCCATCACCACCCACAACGGGCTGGTCGGGGAGATGATGTGCTCTCTGGGATTTACTGCAAAATCACCAGTGGGATCAGCAAGGGGAGGGGAGCAGGGGCTGGGAGAATCCAAGAGTACCAGGGCATGGGTCAAGGCTGCAGAGCCGGTAGTGCAAGGGGACTCATGTTTGTTTGTTTTTGTAGGAAATTTTCTATAATAAAACATTTTTAAAGAAAAACCTCTGGCTTTAGAGAAAAGGCAGGCTTAGGATCAAATTTCATTTGAAATCCAACCTGGCCTCTGACTCATCGTACCAGTGGGCAGCAGGCATCTGAAGGCTGCCAGCACCCCCCCACACCCCACTGCGCTGGGACCCCCATGACTGGAGAGCAGCTCCAAGGCAACACCCTTCCCCAGGAAGTACAGTCACATCCCTGGGCGGCCAGGAATCTCTATCCCTGGGGACAGGGAAGCCCTTGCTTACATGAGAGAGCTCAGCTGTCCAGTCAGCTCCTGGCTTTTCTTCCCTGAACCCTGGCTTCTGATCGGTGCGTCCACAGCCCAGGCCTCTGTGCCACACTTTCCACTAAGGGGGGCCACGGGTCCTGCAGGTGACCACAGCCTGAACTTCATGGCTGGAGTCTGGGCCATGACATTTGGGAAGGACACAAGAAGTCCCAGGGCATTAACATGGGACAGTGTGGGTAAGACCCAACTCGACAGTGTCACCTCTGTCCCCAGGCAGCCAGTGGGGTACAGCCCAGCAATCTGCCCCTCTGAGCAAGGGTTTTGATAAAGGACTCCTGGGGTTCAAGGTCTCCCTGGGGCCACAGCCAGCTTCCTGGTGGGGGCCAGGTCTATGTCTTGATGAGAATTGCAAAGAAGTCTTCAGCCCTAAGGGAGCAGAGCAGCGGACCTGAGGAGTGTGCACCACATCCCTCCCCAAGGTCTATGGCTTCACAGGCTTGTCTTATACACATGCTCTGGGCCAGTATCTGTGTCAAAGCAGCAGCCAGGGGCCAAATGTAGAGGAGCGGGTGCAGGAGAAGGCAGCCCCTCTGCCCTGTAGCCCTCTGGAGGAGCCTGCGCTCCCTGAGTCACCTTTGGCCAAACTTCCCTTTGATTCTTTCACCTACTCAGCCCCTGCAGGAGCCTGTGTAGTCCTTGTCCCACCACACAACCCAGCTTGGGGGTCAGTGACAGCTCTAAGTGACATGGTGGGTGTGATGTGCAGGGCCTGATCCTCAGACCCTGGGCTGGTACCAAGGGTCCATGCTGGGTCTGATCAGAGCCCCAAGGGGGTGATCGGTGTCTGCAAAAGGCAGCACAGGATTTACTTTTTAGTCCTTTTGTGTGTTTGATTTCAACTTGCCCTACAATTTTATTGTTTAACTTATATTACTTTACGTAATTTACTTGACTTATTTACAAATGATTTTATCAGCATTTGCTTTCCTTAGCTGCTTAGCACACTTTCTAGTACACCAACATGTAAAATGCACAGTGATAAAAATGTACACTTCTTATGAAGTAATTGCCCTACCATGCCACTGTGGAAAAGAGGAAGCTAAACATCATCATCATTCAAACATCTCGAGCTAACCGTGGTTTTCGTACACATCGGTGTAAAAATGCCTCCCTCCTGGCTTGAGTCCTGGGTCCCTCCCTTCCCGCCCGAGAGATGAGCGCACTGTGCGCAGCTCCTCTTCCCTCTCTCTGCTGCTTAGGGCACAGCTGCAGGGTGTGAGCGCTGCCCACACTGACCTACACTTGGAGCAGCTCCGCTGCAGAAGGGAAAACTGTGGAGCAACCATTCTGCTCTGGCCCTGTCCCCCAGGGCTGAGTTGCTACACTCTCTTCTCATTGGTCCCCTCAGCCTCACCTGGCCTGGTCCTCCACCTCCCCAGCCCTGCAAATCCAGCTGCTGGCTGGGCTGAGCTTCCGCATCCCCCAAACAGGAATGACCTAAATTAAACACGCACGTAAAAGCAGGGGAGGGAAAGAGAAGCTACACTATAAACCGGCACTGGACCGGAAGACAGAGCTGTGGAGAGACTCTGCAGACAACATTGAGTTACCAGCAACTGCACAACTCAGATGATACAGACAAATTCCTTGAAAACATGTTACTAAGAAATATATAAAAAAGGGAAGTTACTTGAGTACAGTCCATCAGGGGCAAGGTTATAGAGCTCAGAAATAAATCTGACAGCTCCAGAGGAAAATAGGAAGAGGCCATGAGGGACTCTAGATAGAAAGGCAACACTGAGTGTCCTAAATGCGCCTTTGTGTGGTCTCCAGAGTCCACACAGGGCGGCTGTGGACTTAGATATTTTTGGTTTTCAGAAGATCTGTCTTTGATTAGGTCAGTTTGGGGAATGCTGCCTCTGATATTTGTGCCTTTCAGTCACTGAGACTAAAAAAGCTCTGTTTTGACGAGTGAGCCGGATGGAAGGGTCAGTGCCAAAGGAGGTGCGGGAACTGTAGAGTCAGGGGTCACAGCGGCGAGCAGGTGGGTGCGAGGTCAGGATCACATCAAGCTCTGGGAGTCTGGATCTGCTTCATGGCCTCAGACTGGATAAGTCCTGCAAGAAACCCACCTTTTTTCCCCACAAAGTAAAAATACAAAAGTCATTTATGGTTTTTTGAGTTCTCTATAATTATGCCCCAAATCATTGCAATTATTCGAATACTGGATAGTTTCTACAGCAGTTTCTTAGAAACTGAACTTCTTATTCCCTTTTATTCCCCTCATACCCCTGTCTTTTTCCACAAGTCTGGCACTCGCTGCTTCTGCTCCTGGACAGAATCTATTTTAAGGGTCATCGGTCTTTTGGTGGCTTCCCCTGTCCTTCCACAAGGCCTCCAGTGTCCTTGGGGCTCTGAAACCTGCCTTGATCCTCACAATCTTGAGAATCTGTATTAGTAAAAGGTTTTGGCTACAGCTGGCACACGGTTTAGAAGATTATCCAAACGCATTTTTCTTCTGTTTTTATAGACTAAATTTGGAAATGCAAAGAGGGTGATTTAATCTGTCAAGGCCTCATAAGGCATCCAGGATTCTGCTTTGGGACTGAAATGGCATTTTTAGGATTTGCTGGGCAATGTGATCTCTTTACTTCCTCAACATTCATTTAGTTTCTGAACCCAAGCCATTGGCTGAGGGTGTTTAACAAGATGTGGTGTTCCTGGGCTCTCTCCCAAGTTGTGTCTTTGTGAGCACAACTTTAAGGATGGATTCATAGTTGGGAGAGTGAGTTTTCTAGGAACCTGGTACCCACAAGTGGGGTAACTGGATAACATACCATCCTAATTCAGGGGTGTGGGAATGGTATCATGAAACAAATTCAAACTTGCAGAAAATTTACAAGTACTGGCACTTTTACAAGTTACAAAGACTTCTACATGCAGAACTTAACTTTCTTGTGAAACCATGAAGGAGAAGACTGCTGGTGCAATGCTATCACTCCTGAACGTGGTAATACGTGTGTCCTACAAACAAGGACACCCTCTCCCACTGACCGAAATAGTGCTGTCCTATCAGGAAGCGATGGCTGACATCAGGACCTGTCAGCTCTGATAGACTCTTTGGGGTCATCCAGTGTCCCAGTAAAGACTTCTACAGAAAAAGAATGCACTTCAGAATCACAGGTTACATTTATTTGTCATGCATTTTTATTTTTAATTATTTTAAAATTAATTAGCATATTAATTAATGTGGTGCTGGGGATCAAACACAGAGTCTTTCACACACCAGGCAAGCCCTCTCCTGCTGAGTCATATCCAGCCAGCAACTGTAAAGAGTTCCTTGGTCTCCCACCTGCCAGGGGGAGAGTGCAGGCTGCAGGATGTTAATGGCATCTGTCTCATATTCTCTGTGTCTCCACATGTGTTGGGCAGGAATAGCATGCACAGTGCTGTGTGCTTTGCATTTCACCCTGAGAGGCTGCACCTAACTCCAACTTCACCCTGTTACTGGCGATGCTACCTTTCATCATTGAGTCAGGGCAGTGCCTGCTAAGATTCCTCTTTGTCATAAATATGTAGTCTGAGGGAGTGCATCAGACTTAGAAATGTAAATTGGCACAGCTATTTTGGAAAATAGTATAAAGGTTCTTCCAAAACTAAGAATGGAATGACCCTAGGGCCCAGCAATCCCACTTCTGGATCTATGTGCGAAGGAATTGATGTCCAAGGGAGAGAACTTCACTCTGTGTTTATCTCAGCACTTTTTGTGATGGCAAAGAGCTGGAAGGAGCCTGGCCTCAGCCCACGGAGGCTCTGGTACCTTTCTCTGGGAGGGAAGCTCGGTTCCTCCAGGCCCCAGGAACAGAATGCCAACAACACAGGACTGGCTGGGGCAGCATAAGCAGGAGGGGTATGGTGGACAGCGCCGTGTGGGCCTCCACAGCCATCGGTCATGTGGGGAACCCAGGAGACGAAGCGAAGATACCAGCAGTTAATCTGGAGCTACTCGGCTCACCATTCCAGCTGCTTCTTCGCCACGGGTCATTTTCATCTCCCTTGATTTGACAAGCATATTAGGCAATCAGCAGAGGTGAGCAGCATCATTAAAGCAGTGGCAGGTGCCCGCCTCACTCCCCAGAGTCATCTCCCCTGAAAGCAGGGTTCCTGGCTTGATTGTGCAGGTGCGATTATGCCATATGCTTTTCAAATGGCTCCACGCATGTGCACGGTCACATGTGTATCACATATACATGCACACACAAGCACGCAAGGGTCTGGGTCCATCAGTGTCCCAGAAGGGTTCCACGCAGCTGCTTTTCTCCTTGCCTGGAACTCTGGGGATTTGTCTTGTACACAAAGAGAAACCATTTATGACACCATTGGCCCTGGCCTGCCCAGCAGGAAACCCCACCTATCTGAGTTGGGAAGGGCTCCTAATTCCTTTTGTCCAGGCAGATGATAGAAGCCCCTACTGTTAGGAAGGGAGATGAGAGGGGCAGCAGGGAACAGCAGAGAGGAGTGTGGCCCACTGCAGGATGCTGTGCTGCAGTGCATGGATCACACCACCCAGGTAGCCTGTGGTAACTTCTCTCACCTGTGCCACAGACTGGGGTGGGCTAGGTCCCACACACCTGCTTCAGAGACCCCTGCCTCAAGGTTGCCTACAACATCCTGGGGCAGGTGCATGGGCAATGGGGGCATCTCTGGGGCTGCGGTGGAATAGATGGGTGATGGCTCTGGACATGTGATCATAGGACAAAGCATCAGTGCCCCTCACCTTCCTGGGACACAGGGTGTTGTAGGGGCATTTGGAAGGACACTGCCCTCAGAGGCCAAAACAGGCTGCTTGGGCCTCTTTGGCAGAGCTGAGCATAAGATCCACTTTTTCTCCCAGTGTGGGAGCTGAGGTTGACCACAAAGCAGAAAAGGACTGAGTCATGGTCAGCATGTGTGGGATGGCATGGGATGGCATGGGCTGGGTGGGCAGGAGAGGGTGCTTGGTGGGCATGGGGTGCAGCTGGAGAGGAGAGACGCTTTCCAAGTTTCCACAGTGTGGGAGGGTGGCATGGGTGAGAACAGTAGGTTTTCCAAAAGAGCTCATCGAGGGGATTTCAAAGTTCCCAACACAAAGAGATAGAATGTCCAGATGACAGACGTGCCAGTCATCCAGTCTGACCTTCACATTCTGAATACACATTTCCAGTGCCACGCTGTCCCCCACACACGTACGATTACATGTCAAGTTTTTAAAATATGCTTTTAAAAACAACGAAGTAAGACCCTAAAGGATCAGAAACTGCCTCCTTAGCCACATTCCAAACAAAGCTCAAGAATATTAAGGTAATGCAGAAACACTAAATCATGCGGGAGAATTCAGCACCAAGGCACCCGGGGCACAGTGTGGGTATACATCCCGGACTTAACAGGCAGTAGCCTGGAGCTCTAGAGGGAGCAGTGGACATGCAGGGTGCGATGGTTGGGGGGGTGTTTAAAAGTGATAGAAGCGGAGTTGCAGCTGTTGCTAACAGTGGGAGTGTCTTGGAGGCTGAGCTGGGGGAGCAGAACATCCCAGAGCTGAGAAGTTGGCCGCAGGAAAGATCTCAGGAGACACACCAAGGCTGCTGTGAACGAAGACAGGCACAGCTTCGCTGAAGAGAGGGACGGAGAGCTGGGGCCCTCACAACTATTGCTAGCCATGTAGGCTCCTTCTATTTCACTGGTTAAAGCTCACTCTTTGATTTAAAAATCCACCTCCTTGGTCAAGGCAACTGTGTTTAGGAGTGACGCCCTGGTGCACAGCCACGGGTGGAGTCTCCATCCCATGGAGCTGGCATCTATTCAGACAGGACCTGGAGGGGGACCTTTGCAGAGCTGAGGGGGCAGGTGAGAGAACAGACCCTCCTCTTCCCTCCCCCTGCTGAAAGGAAGAAGGAAGCTGGCAGCCAGGTGTGCTGTACCTGGAAATAACTCAGTTCTTGAATGCGTTGGTGGGATTACCCCAGCCTGACTTCATTTATTCGGAGTCTGAGCCTAGATAACAGGTACCATTTTGATGGGATATTTCTTGGGCTTCTTATCTCCAAGAGCCTCCATTGCTCTGTGTTTCTGGTCCTTTCTTGAACCGGCCTGGGCCCCTGCTGTTGAAGAAAGAGAGTGTCTGGAGAGTCTTAGAATTACTAGGGGAGCTGAGACAACCCTTGGGCCATACTGGCTGTTACGGTGGCATACAGACCGCAAAGTAACACCTCATGACAACTTCTGTCCCAACTCCTTGTGAAAACATGCCAGCATAAGGACAAAAGTGTAGAATGAAACTAAATGACTTAACTCAAGAATTAATTTGATGCCACATAGGGTCCCTGAACATGAATCTGCAGCTGACTTGTAAAGAAATAGCAGACTACTGTTCTGTTGGTGAGTCACCTTATGGAGCCTTGCTGAGCTGAGACTGGCAGAATAGGGCAGGTCCCCCGCTTCCCATGGGGGAACTCCCTCCCAGCATCTTTCTCTCTGGGTCTATGGCCATCTCAAGTCTGATCCCTGTTGAACAGACCTTGTACCTAGGAAGGCTTTGAGCTCCCCCAGGAAGCTGAAGTTTACTGAGGAAGCAAGACTGCTAAGCTCCAGCTCAGCTTGGAAAACTTAGCAGGACTCTAGCTCAAAATAAATTTCTTAGAGACTGGAGGAATAACTTAGTGCAAAGGCCAGGTTCAATCTCTGTAGATACTGTCCATGTCTTCTCAGCTGGGCCCAGTTTGAGTTCTGTAACTGGGACAACCTGGCAAAGTGGGAACGCCTCCTGAGTCTGTATGTCAGGGTACAGCCTTGGCACCTAGATAACTGTGGGGAAATTAGGGCGTAAGGCAGGGCCATCACCCCTAGAGCGCAAGCCTGCAAGTTGCTTTCTGGGCTCCATGACCCACATCCAGGTTGTGTTAGCCAGTTTTCCATCATTCTGACAAAATATCTGAGAAAATAAGCTTATAAAGAGGAAAGGTTTGCTGTGGCAAATGGTTTCAGAGATCCAGTGCATGGTCATGTGGCCCTGTGGCTTTGGGCAGTGAGGAGGTAGAGGAAACTGCTTACCTGTGGTGGCCAGGACAGAGAGCAGGGGCTGGGTGCCCATGTCTCCTGCAAGGTCACATCACCATTGACCTAACTCTTCCCTGTAGGTCCCACATCCTAAGGGTCCTGGCACCTCCAAATGACCCACCCAAGGGCTAAGCTATCCGCCTATGGCCTTGGAAGACACTGCGGACCCAAACACAGTGCCACCCTGAGTCTGAGCCAACAAGCTCCTGACCTGTCTTCTCTGGTGGGGGCTGAGTGCTCCGAAGCCCAGGGAGGACTTGGGGAGGGGTCCAGCAGGGAGCAAGCAGGGGAAACGGCCCCAACTCCAGGAAGGGGAGCATGAAAACACCACCAGCCCTGGGTGGACAGGAAAGTAGCGCGAGCTCCTCCCTGGTCTCTCCAAGGAATAGGGCACACTGCCCCCATGAGGCTCTTTGTGTCATTTAAGAAGTAATATCCAGAGGTGAGGGTAGCCGCATCTTCAGAAACAAAATCTGAGAACTTGGCTCAGTGTGAGATCTGTGTTCTCCCTGGGTTGATCTCCTTCCAGGCTCACACCTCCTTTGCCTCTCTGCCCAGACGGAGGTGGCAAGAGGAAGGTCCAGCAGGTCTTATGAACCCAGACAGGGCTATCTCTGGGTCACAGGACAGCCCGGGTTTGTGCATGCGGGACCCTGAGTCTGAAGGAGTCGGAGGTGAGATCTCCTCTCTGAAGACAAAAAGCTGGTGACTGTGAGAGAGGAAGGACGCCCCCACAACAGTCCTGCAAAGCCAGTAACTCTTGCCCCTGTGGGGAGCCCCAGATCTGTCTCCCTCAGCCTGCACAGCCCCTGCCAGCGCCGTCAGCGCTATGAGCTGCTCCATCTGCCTGAGCAATTCTCTGAGCTCTGTCCGACTTGTGCCCGCAGTCACATTAGAGGTACCCCGAAACGGTGTTCTCTGCTGCCCTCTGCTGCCGACTCATCTTCACTGCAGCTAGAATTTCTCTTCCACCTTCTCTGCCTTTTGCTGTGTTGATTGGCACAAATCCACCAGGTGGTCACATTTTATGCCAGAGAAACCGCAGTGACACCTCTGACCTCGGCCACCATCCGTCAGTTGGGGCTGCAGCTGCAAGTGGCCAGAATGCGCCCCCGCAAGAGCAGGGGAATCGGCTCCAAGCCTCCCCCTTGGCCTCTGCTCCTGCGTGATCATGGCACTGACCATGTGGGCTCTAAGAGAGGCTGGTGCTGGGGACATCCTGTCCCCTCTGTAGCTGGGCCAGCTCTGAATGGACACTTGGCTCATGTTCCAAGAGGACTTCCCACCGCTACATCCCACAAAAGAGACAGCATCTGGCCAGATGTCAGGAGACGCCCTGTTCCTGGGACACACAGCACCAGCGCTGCTGCAGGTCCTGGTGCAACAACATCCAGACACAACTCCTGGACCCTGGAACTCACTTTTGCTCCCCAGTTTGTCCTTCACTCTCACCTGGTGGATCACGTGGCTGAGACATGTTGTACGCATGGCCACCACCAGGAAGAGGCCATGTGCATGGCATGGTTGCAACAGTCTAGGAGTGCAACCTCCTGGCCTCCCATAATCTCCCATGCAGGCCACCTCACCCAGCAGCCTGGTCCTCCCCCGGGGACAGTCTGTGGCCAAGCAGGAGGCAGCAAAAGCAGAGAGCAAAGGACAAGGAAGCGATGCAGGAGTCACCATCCAGAGAGCCAGACGGGGAGACGTGCGCTTTCCTGGGCACCAGAGCGTTAATGAGCTCAGTGCCGAAAGGGCCCAGGGTAATTAAAAGAGCTAATCAGATCTTCAAAGGGCACCAACACCGTGTAAATGCCGGGGGTTCTTGCCTTCTGTTCTCAGGGTGTCCCTGTGAGCCATTGGAGGTGGGGTGCTCTGTCATTTCATCTTGTAGCCAGGGGACCCCGCCTGAGTAGGACCAGAGCAACACTGGGGCCCCCAGGCTTTGGAGGTGACTGATGTGAAGACCACACACTGCCTGGCGTTTGTGACTGCACACTGGCTTCCAGTCCAACTGTTACGAAGCTCATCTTGCTTTAACTGCCTTTCTCAGTCAGTGGCCCCTAAACATACATGTCCATCAGCCTCAGTGCTGGTCCACAGCCAGCCCGGCAAACTTCTGGCTAACTGGTTTCCATACAGGTCTGCCCAGCTGAAAGTTCTGTACAGAAAGAGACTGGAGACACAGGTCAGCCAAGCACTTGTTAATCCTCAAAGCCCCAGCTCCAGCCGGCTGGCCTGGCCTGCCTCAGTGGCCCTGGGTGACCTAATTTTGGGCTCTGGATGCCCCTCTTGCTCCTAAATTGGCTTCTCAGGTTCTGTGCTTTTGCACAGACATGTCCTTTCACATGTCACCTTTCCAGTGTGTGACTAGAGTCTGTGCCTCTTCCTAAGATGTGGTCTTTCTCCGGGCCACTGTAATAAAATGCCTGAGATCAGGCTGTTTATGAAGAATGGAGAGGTGGGGCCAGGAGCCCAGATCAAGGCCCCTTCTGAGATGCTGGGTCCTCTAGGGATTGGGAGGGATTGGGTGGTGCTGGGTGTCTTGGGAAGCTTTAGTCTGTGGAAGATCATTTGTCTCCATGTTGGCTAACCCTGCCCTACTTTCATGTATTGATATGTACGGAGCTGGCTGGGAAAATACTCTACCTCCTCAACTGGCGTTAAGCCATGCAAATGGTCTACCAGTGCTGCTGTGGAGCCTTTGAAACAATGCAACAGGTCAGTGATGCCCCACCTGTAGCTCCCTACTACTAAGCGTGAGCTAGGCCAAGAGATGCTGCGCTGTCAGTTAGGACTGAGCCTTGAGGAAGAGGCTGTGACATCCCAGGGCAGGAAAGCTACACATCAAAGCTGAGGCAACCAACCAAAAACACAAGATACTTCCTCAAACTGTGTTATGCAGATTCCTCCAAACTGAAAGGCTACCTGTTACCGGAATCTGGTACCCTTTCTGCAGACCTCTTTCTGCATTTTGCAGAGATACACTGTGCCTCTTACCTAGCCCAGCTCAGCTTTCACATACTTTCCGGCATTCTCACAGTCACTCAACTCCAAGCCATTCCCCTCTTCACAAATTAATAAAACCCGGATTCAGCCCAAGAGCTAGGCCTTTGTTCTGGTTAGCCACTCTTCTGACTGGACTCAGGACCCCCTTGGCTGCCCAAAACTGCAGATATGTGTTTGTTTCTTTATTCCTACCCTGGGTTGCTCCAGAAGGGGTCAATTAAAATTTACTTACTGGAATTCCGATAACTGTTCCCTGGGATTACAAATATAAACTCCTCTGGACTGTGACAAGGCCAGAGTGGGCTCTCAATATCAGTTCCTGAGAGAGGAGCCCTCTAGGACTAACCACCTCTCAAGGGCCCCACCCTGTCACCACATGGCCCCGCCCACCTGAGCTAGGGAGGGGACATCAAGATGACACCACCACCTCGCACATTGCAGGGCTCGCTTCAAGTAATGCGCCTGTCCCCCAGGTTTGCACCACTCGCAGGATTCATGACCTTATGCCAGTGTCATGGTTGAATTGTGTCCCTCACAAAAGGTAAGTTTAAGTCTGTGTGTGGTGCTCACCTGTAATTCTAGCCCTCTGGAGGCTGAGGCAGGAGGATCATGTGTTTGAGGCCAGCCTGGGCTACACGGTGAGACTCTGTCTTAAAACAAAAACGTTGAAATCCTAATCCACAGGACCTCAGGATGTGACCCTCTTGGAAGTCAGGTCTTAGGGATGTAATTAGTTAAGATGAAGTCATAGGGCAGAGGCCTGTATCCCGTGTGACTGATGTGAACGTGAAGAGGGTCCTGTGGGGGCAGACACATGGAGATGGAGGGTGGTGCAAGAGACAGAAGCAAGGTTGGGGTGATCACTCTGAGGCCCAGGGACTGCCAGGGTGGCCACAGCCTCCGCCTGGAAGAGCTGAGGCTGGATGCTCCTCTCAGCTATAGAGTCTGGCATTCATTGCTGGAGCCCTGACTTTGACTCTCAGCTCCTTGTCACAGCCGCCACTTCTCTCTGAGAGGCCTGATTCCCTTCCATCAGCTCCACAGGCTGCCATCACCCCCTGATTTCTTTGGGTTACTGAGTCCTGATGGAACTGGAGACTTGCAAGGACCTGTGCCCAGGGGGCGGTGTGGTTCTACTGTTCTCTGGGAAGCCTGGAAGAAGCCAAGCAGGAGGATCCAGCTATGGAGCAAAGGGACTGGCGAAGAGGGGAGGGCAGGGTGCTGCGCAGCAGGGAGTGTGTGGCACCAGTGTGGGTCCAGTGCTGTCCCAGGAGGAGGGAGCTGAGGGAATGGGGCCAGGCTGCCCTCCAGTGGCTGCTTCCACAGAAATGAACCTTGCTGTGGAGCCACCAGGAAAGCTTGTGTTCCACCTCTTTTGAGCCAGGTGAACCCAGAGACGAGGCCTGGTGCAGATGGTGGTCTGGTGAGGTCTGAGGAAGCAAAGAAGGTGCAGGGCAGTGACACCTTGGTGAATGGCAAGGAAGAGGGCTCTGGGGAACAAAGGTGAGTTCAGAGTGGGCATCATGGCTGCTGCCTGGATGATCAGGGAGCCATGCAGACCCTGGAATTGCCCCTGGGCAGCTGGCACTGGGCACTGTGTCCTGACCTCGGTCTCCAGGCATCCCTGGCAGAGGGTCTGTGCGTGCCCTCCGGGTCTTGTGGATGCTGTGCAGAGAAGAGGGGTGCAGTGAGGGGTGAGGGGTGCAGGTCCTGGGGAAACTTGGGAAGGGCAGGCACTCAGAGGGGCTTAGAGGCAGTGGGACCCTGCCAACCACTTGTTCCAGGTCTGAGGGACCCAGTGACAAAGACCACGCCCTTGCTTTATGGACCTGAGGCTTATTGCCATGACCTGTGCCTGGTGTACCCTGGGCCCCAGAGGCCCTATGCTGAGAGGGAAAGATAGGTCGCCTGCTGTTGACATACAGACAAGCCCAGGTCAGCGGTAGGCACCGGTCCTGTGAGTCCCGACAGGTGAATCCTAAAGCCTCTCTCATTCTGTCCCCAGGCCATGATGCAGAGGACATGCACCATTTAGAGCCATTTTAGTGTTGACCTTGGCAGGGGGTCAAGCTGCTTCAAAACTTATACATTGATTGAATAAGTTTTATTCTGACCATGGTTCTCAGGGCCTGGCATCCAGTTTAGAGTCTGGATTCCTTCCTGCTGGACAGAGCTGGCCCACACCAGGACAGAAGAGGCCCCAGGGCCTCACTTGAGGGTTGCCCTGGTCGAGCCCAAGCCCTGGCTCCTGGCTCCTGTCTTCTTTCTCTCCCGCTGGCATCTGTGTGTCTCTGTGCACAGCCAGCTCAAGCAGGGCACAGCTTCATCTGCCTGCTGTGATCTCTTCTGTGACTTCAGAAAGACTAATTTATTATTTGGTAGAAAATGTGAAATTCAACAAAAATGTTGCTTTTTCTTCCCAAGCAGCCCAGTTTGGCCTGGGCCATGATGTAACACTTTTTGCAGTGATTATGTCCAAAGCCCTGGCCAGGTGGCCCCAGGGCACAGGAGCCAGCCCTGCACCCCAAGTGGGGACACAGCCCACAGACCCTTGTGGCTGGACCAGCTCCCCTGGTGGCCTCACTACTGAGTCACGCCCTTGTCCCTGCTCCCGGGAGCTTCAGGGATGTGAAGTGACGGGGCGGATGATGCAAGCCGGAATGAGCACATTTTAGAGTGGGGAGAGGCGAGCGGGCAGGCACACATCACAGGTCAGGTCTGTAATTCCCCTGTCTGGGGCACAGGGACACTATGTGAGCCACTTTCCTGTCCCTAGGACACACTACCTGATGGTGTAAGTTAAGGAGGAGAGGTTTATTTGGCTGACAGTTCCAGTGGGCTCAGTCCGTGGTTAGTTAGCCGGCTCCAAGACAGGAAGGGCTCGGCAGAGGGGCCTGGTGGAGCAAAGCAGCTTCCATCATGGCGGCCAGGAAACGGAGAGAGAGGGAGGAGACAGGGACAAGACCTTCTGGGTCACAAGACAGGGTTGTTACAGGTCACAGCCCCAGTGCCCACCTCTAGCTAGGCCCACCTCCTAGCAGCTCATTCAGCCCTGAGTTCATCCACGGATGAAGCCACTGATGAGCCTCTCACCCCATGATCCAGTCACCTTCTAAAAGCCCCATCTCTGGACATGAGCCTTTTGAGGAACATCTATGTCTATACCATAACAGTGTCTGACAGCAGCACCTACCTGAGAGTACTGGCTGCTGGGGGGGGGGTGAGCCCTGCTGCCTCCTCCTGGGGGCTCACAGCAGGTCCACCTGGACCCCAGGTCTCAGTGGTTGCCCTATCTCCTTGCTCTGTCTCTTTTCTGCTCCCAATAGGGGCTTCTCAGGTCCCCTCCTGAGTTACCTGCCCTCCCCAGATTCCTGTTGAGATCTGCTCAGGGAGAAATGAAGGATCAGACACTGTCCTTTAAGTGCACAGCTGGGCGAAAGGGAAGGAAGTGCAGAGAGAGGGCGATGAGAGACCTGTTGCTGTTTGTGGGGTGTAGCAGGGTTCCCAGCCCTGGGGCACTGGCAACGTTGAGGCTGGATTGTCTTCATCATTGGCCATGGGTGATGTACTATCCCCCATTATGATACCTGTCCCCAAGCACTGTCCTGCATCCTTGGGGTGTGCAGCTGGCCCCTGGTGGCCTGGGATACAGGCTTTGAAAGATGAGTGACTCCTTCTATTGCACCTCCTCAGACACATCACTGCCAGCCAGTGCGACACCCACAAACACTGAGATGGCACCTAGTTGATGTGCCTGTCCTGGCTTGAGAAGGGTCCTCCGGGGGTTGGGGTTTAGCAAAGCTGGGTGCGGGTGGTTGGTGACTTGGTGGCATGTCTGTCATAACTGTAGGGAAATCTTACCTTTGCCCACTAGATGGCTCCATGGCAGTGCCACTCCCAGAAAGGGATTTGGAGGTGGAAACTTCTTCCTCCCAGGTGTGCCCCCATCTGGCCTGTCCTAGCCCCCAAGTTGTCCCCAGGGAGCCTGCAGGGAGCCTTGAAGAGATCCAGGAGGACAGAGTTGTGAGCCTGTTGTGAGACTGTCTCTGCAACACGGGGACGAAGGGAAGGGAGCCCTGGCTGAGCAGTGAGGTCTCAGGGAAGGGCATAGCTGGCCGGCTCTGGGTGGGCTTCAGGCCGGGCCCTGGGCCCCGGATCTGCCTGTTTCACAGGATGAGTGAGGAAAGTCAAACCTCAGCTTCCTCTCCAGGAAGACATCCTCCAGCCCGAGAGCCCAGCCCCAAACACTCACGTTGCCAAGGCCACATTAAAGTAAGCCTGAGCCTGTACTCCGTTTTGTCTGCATGAAACCCCATATGATGCACAAGAAGAGCCCAGGGGCCATGGAGTGGGGCGGCTGGCTGGCCCCAGATCCTGGCCTGTGGGGCTGACCCCTATACAGTCTCCATGAAGAAATCACACCCGCTGCTGTTCTGGTCTATGCCCGAGGATGGCCACTTGCTGTGGGATGGACAGTTCAGGAAGGGGACCTCAGATTTTTGCCTGCCCTACATATGGGGACACAGGTGTCTGGAGATGGCACTGACCTTCTGATTTCCTGGAAAGGGGAGATTTTCCTACTAATCCTGGGATGCAGGAATCTGCAAGCCTATTGTGTAAAGGACAGAGGAAGTTGTTAGGCTTTGTGGGCAGTAAGGACACAGCTCTGTGCAGCAGAGGGACAGAACAGACAGGCAGCCTGGGTGAGCACCTACAGATACGAGCTGCCTTGGATCTGGCAGTGTCCTGGGCCTGGCTCCAGCCTGCTGAGGGCCAGACTGGCACTGTCCTGCAGTGCCTGATGGTATAAGTTAAGGAGGAGAGGTTTATTTGGCTAACAGTTCCAGTGGGCTCAGTCCATGGTTAGTTATATAGTGACACATTTCTTCAGGGAGAGACTATGGACAGGGCAGAGTCTGGGACATCTAGGAAGCTAGGCCCAGAGACACACAGGGACAGTGCTGGCCTCTGGCCTCTGCTCCATCCCAGTGAGAGCTGGGTGGCCACCCAGGCTGTGTCTCCATCTGCTCCGGAAGTGCACGGAGTGAAACACAGGAATCACTTCCTCGCCTCCTTGAGTTGGCCTGTAGCTCTGCCTGTGCAGAGGGTGGAAGGTCCGACAGGGCTCTGGTTGGCTCTGTCTCCAGGGCTTGGGGACCACTCTGGCCTCACCCACCTCTGGGCTGTATGGTGCCGCTGGCTCTGATCCAGCTGTTGGGACCCTGCAGTGAGTACAGATGGCTTTGCCTGACGTGCTACAGTTGTGCTCACCAAATCTGACCAAGTCCACCCTCCCAGAAAGAACATAGTGTCTTGGAATTATTGTTAGTACAGGTGCCTCTCCGTTTGCAATGAGATTATCCCTATAAACCCATCCTAAGATGACAGCAGTTTCAGGCAGAGGTGCACTTGGGGCTGGGGTGTGGCTCAGCAGGGCCACATGTCCTGAAATGATGCTGCACTTACCTAGTATGTGTGGGGCCCTGGCGTCACCTCCATACCACCTGAATGATGCATTTCATACAGATGGTCCCTGATTTCTACTTCTGTGATCTTGCAGTGGTGTGAAAGGAACACCCATTCACAGAACCAGACCTCAGAGTCTGGATTTTGATCCTTTCTCAGCTGTGCTGTGTGGTGCCACACTCCCTTCTGAGCCTGGGCTTCTACCCTGAGCCACAACCAGGTACCCAGGGGTAGTGGAAAGCAGCTGGTGCTCCAGTGTGCTGCGAGGACCTCGAAGGGATTGGCTGGTTGAGAAACATGTATTCTGTTTTCAGTATTTTTATCTTCTGGAGGGTTTACCAGTGCATAGCCCATCTTTGGTTGACAACCTCTCTTCCCTCCCCTCCTGCCTCACCTGCCTCAAACACACTCAAAGAGAACAGCATACAGTTCTGCAGAATCATCTCATAGAAAGCCTACTGTATAAGGTACAATATAACTTAGGTCACTTATTGAACACAATACTGAAAGTGCAAAATTTGGGTTTTGCATGGGTACTCACCATTATTAGTGCATGGTTAATGTAAGAGGTGTGATAAAAAGACATAGTAAATATTAAGATTTTTAAAATTATAGTATAAGATACATCACCATGAATCCCCCTCCAAATCTGCCCTCTCACTTTGAATACACTCATCACAACATTCTTGCCATTTTCTGAAGCAGCTCTGGAGTCCTTTTTCCTCAGTGTCTTTTGTTGTGTTGTGGCTGCCTCGCTGTCCTGAACTGATTCAAAGTGTTGACTTTTCATGGACATTTTTACTTTGAGGAAGAGCCAGAGGTCACCTGGTGCCAGAGCCAGTGAATACGGTGGCTGAGGACACATCGTCCACCATGTTTTTATTTGACAGAAATTGCTATTGTGTAAACTGCTTCAGAGAGTGGTAAGAAGGATGGAAAACACATCTTTTACTGTGATAATTTTTTTTATTTAAGCATTCACCATGTGCTTTGATCACCCCTCCTGCTGAAAAGAGGGCTCCTGCTGAATGCTATCTATTTCACACCACTGTAAAGTTGAGAAATGACAAGCCAGACCACTGTACTCTATGGACTATCTAGCTGTAAATCACTTACATTTGTACAACTACAGAACCCAAGAAACATCTCACAAACACTGTTTTTAAACAACCAGTCACAGTCAAACAAATGTACATATTTATTATGAATAAAACGTTAAAACCAACAGATGCAAATCACCAACATTTAATTAACATGGTAGGTGGTATTTGGGGAAACCAAAGGTCTGTGCTGCATTTAATAGCAGAAAGTGTTCTGGCTGCATGCCTTCCTGTCACCTTTGCTGTTAGGGCTGACAGGCCAGCTTCAGTTATTTTCAATAGTTTCCTGTTAGGAATGAACTTGTTCTAACTACTGCTCCATTGTTGTGATGGACAGGTCAGTTCCAATGGGACATAATAGGATAATACAAAGCTCAGAACCACGCAAATGAAAGCCCCAGTGTGCCAGAGCTGGGGACCTGCTGTAGGCTGGTGACAAAGAAGACACATCACAACCCCAAAGCCATCACTCTCAGAGGCTTGGTGTCTGTCACCATCGCTCCTGTGGGGACCTCGGGCCAGCACAATCCTGCACTCACACGTCCCTCCCTCTCAGTCGGTGTGGGATGAGGGGTTTCCATGGAGCCTGCTCCCAGCCACGCTTGGTGACAGAGACAGAAAGTAACCTGCAGTCCTGAGTTCCCAGGGTATGGGTTTTATGTGTCAGGAAATGGACAAGGAAGTTTGGAAGATTCTCCTTGGACCTTAAGACCACCTCAGAATGAAGGCACAGAAGCCTTGCTTTCTACCCACACACGGGAGGGGCTTTCCTATGCCAGGGCTTTTTTAAAAAAATAATTATGCTATACTTTTTCTTAAAATGATTATGTTGTGACTTCTAAAACTCCTACTTGAACTTCTTGGTTGGAGGAATGAGGACAAGTTCACATTCTGACCTTCTCACCCTTGTCTCATGTTGGCATCTCTATTGATTTATTAATAGGCAAAATTATACAGATCTATGACACATGCCATATTTTGTACACTGTGGATGTTAAAACTAGCTGATCAACAAATGGGAGGTTCATGTGATGTCGTTGTGCTGAGAACACACTTTGAACCTATCCCCTTTCTAATTATCCCACTCTGTTCTACCTACCACTCCTGTTCCCGGTCCTCCGAACACCCCGACTCTGCCCCACTCACTCTGCTTCCGCGAGGTCCACTTGCTTGGCTTCACAGATGAGCAAGGCTGTGTATGTGCACATGAGAGATGAAGAGACTCCCTGAGAGGTGGCTGGTCACGGGGTGCTGTGCTCAGCAGTGGATAAACCCAATTATACTCAGAGTTGGACATGCGGTGAGGCGGTGGTACCCAGCTGGAGCGGGTCATGGGGGTACGTTTCTGCAGGATGTGTTGCTCCTGGACGCTGTTCTGCACTCTGCTTCCAAGCTGCCTGGAAGAGAGCAGCTTTGCCCTGCCAGCTCTTCTATGGTGACAGTGACATTTCTGCTTTGGAGCCAGCTGACCATGGAATGAAAGCAAGAGGCAAACATAAACCTATCCTCCTTTAAGTGATGAGTGTCAGCTATTTTGTAACACTGCCCAGAAAGCTTATGGATACAATGTAGTACTTGTGTTTCTGTGCTTGGTTTATTTCACCCAGTATAACAATCTCCAGGTCCGTCTATGTTGTCACAATGCCAGGGTTTGGTTCTTTTTAATGGCTGAGTAGTATTCCCATGTGTACATGTACCTCAGTTCCTTTAGTAAGCCCCAGATGATGCACATGTGTTGTTTCCTGGTCTTGGCCATTGGCAATTGCACAACAGTGAAGACAGATATTTCTCTTCTGCACATGGCTTCATTTTCTTTAGATGTGTGTCCAGCAGTTGGGTCCCTGCATCTAATAGTGTGTTTCTTAACATCTGAACAGCGAAGACTTACCAGAGAAACAGCTCTTTGACTTTGCTGTGTGATGTGAGAGGGAAGCTACTTACTAGGGAAGTTACTTACTGAGTATATGGAAAATGGAATTATGGGTTCACCCAGAAAACATACTTTTCCAAAATTCAGCTCTGCTGTAACATTCTTGCCTTTGTCTTTTGGAAGCAAGTAATTGTTTACACTTGGAATTAATGTTTCTTCTGATAAAAAAAACCATGCAATTGTGGCATATACATATACGTATAGGGTTCAACCCAACTCAGGTGTTCCGATTGTCTTTACCAATGGGATATGCAGGCAATCTCACTGAAAAACATTTCCCCAAACCAGGTTCTAAACCTAAACCTTATCTAAAGCCATGGATCAGAGTGTGCCTTAGGTTAGAGAGACACAGGGGCTGTGGGAGACGCCCGAGATCCTGAGACCCATCAGGCAGGGGCCTCCTTCTCCTCCTCCGGACAGCAGTGCTCCTGCCACTGCGATACCTGTGGAGATTCTGTTCTGCTGTCTGTTTTGCAGGGCTGATGAGAGCTCACCATGAGCCACACCCCAGCCCGACCCACTTTGGCAGAGGGAGGAGAGATATTGCCAGCATGCTCATTGCCAGTGTTCTCATTTCCTTGCTTGGAGGTTGAGCATCTGCTGGAGCTCCAGAGAACAGGGGAGGGCCCACAGGTCACTGATGGAAATGTCCCCTGTGTCAGAGGGTCCCCAGGTGCGACCTCTGAACTGGCCACTGGCCCCGCACCAAAGACGCCCAGTGTGGAGGGCAGTGCCGAGGAATGAATGAGCCGGGGAAGGAATTAGAAGAATGGCGCCCTTGTTTGCTCTGGCTTGTTTCTTCATGCGTCAGTCACCTTGACATTTCCGAAAGAATTTTTCAAGAGCCTCAGTTTAAAAAGTATGCAACTTGTCCAAATAAACTGTCCAGAGCGCCAGGTGCCACCGGGTTTTCACTGTGCTGCAACTCCTGCAGGAGTGTGGCTGGATCTTGCTTAGCCCAACGTGGCGGTACCCTTGCTTTGAGGAAGTGTTTCCTTCTCTCATGGCCAAGGCCAGGCACGCCACCTTGGCCAGATGTCAGCACTGCATGGTCCCCAGTTCCCCCTGCCCCGTCCCAGGGTCCTTGGCATGTTCCAAGCTCCAGAAGGACTTTGTCCTTTGGCAAATAGCATCAGATAGGAAAAGCAGTGCAGTCATCCTTGAACTTTCAGTATTGTGTGTGTGTGTATGCGTGTGTGCATGTGGGTGTGCATGGAGAGTGGTTTATTACACATTTGCTTGCTGTAAAATTCTATGAGATCCAGCTGCATTAAAAACCCCACAATGAGGGCCAGGCTGGGGCTTGGCGTGGCATGTGTGAGGAGCACACACAGGACACAACACAACCAGCCATGGTGGAGCACACCAAGACTGAGAAGGAACCTGTGCACTCACAGTATCACCTAGTGGAGTGCGAGCACTGTGCTGTATGGGGACGGAAAATGCCCATATGTGAATCAGAAAATGCCCAAACGTGAAGGCGAGGCAGGGTGTTGACATGGATTGGGTTTTGGAATAGGAACTCAGTTCCTAAATCTTGGGCTCAGATCCCTAAAACCGAACTCAGCTTGGATCAGAACTCAGTCCTTTACTGTGTGCTCTTAGCGGAGTGGAGGAGTCATGAAAGTTCTTCTGTGCTCATTCACGGTTCTACAGAAACAGGCGTTCCCTGAACAGGCGCTGTTGACAACCAGTCTGGGGCTGCTGGTCTGGGGGAGGACTTTGGGCATTTGTCACTGGTCCTACACACCCTCCCATCTTGATTCTTAGAATGAGAGCTGTGGGCTGGACATGGAACCGGTCTGTTCAGCACAGGGCTTTCCTGGACCCGACCCAGCCCATGATCCTCACTTCTCATTCCTAGCACTCTCAGGCTCACCAGGCCAGGCAAAGCGCTGGCCACAGACAGGCAGGGTCTGGGCGGAGGCCAGCCAGGAAGAGGCCACGTGAGGTGGCACAAGCCCTCAGATGACAGGCCCCAAGTACGGTCATGCAGACCTCAGTCCCTGGCCAGATGGTGCTTGGAACAGCCACAGGAGGAGCGGGGACCCAGAATGGCCCCTCACTCTGCCCCTGACAATGCCAAAATCAAGTGCAAAAAGGATGAAAGCTGGGGGAAGTAGCACCAGTGCTGATGCTCCCTGGGTGGCAGGTTGGCACCTGTGACTCAGAGAGAAAGGGAGAGGCAGAGTGAGAGGTACCAGCAGACTGAGGCAGGGGCAGAGGCCCTGACTGCTTCCTCCATATAAGAAGGTGCTGTATTTTCATTGTTTCTTATGTAACCATGGTAGAAGTTATCAAAGGAGACAAAATATCAAGAGCTCACAGAAGCAGCTTCTGTCCCCTCTCCCTGGCCACACAACCCCAAGAGGCATCAGTGGGCCCATGACTCGGTGGAATCTGTGCCAGGCACCATGAAGAACATGGGGAGTGGATGGCCTCATGGGGCCCAGGCACAGGGCTGCTCCCCCACCCCACCCCCAGCTCCTTTGGCTAGACTGCGCCTCCTCTCCTCCACTTCCAGACAGGGGCTTCTGGAAGGGCACCACTGAGCTCCACCCCTCACAGAGTATAGGTTGGTGATCGCCCTTGGGGATACAACTAGTGTCTCCAGAAAATGCACTGCCAAGGAGACAGAGAGAGCCACTTGGGGAGAGGGGTGGGCCCCTGCAGACTGAAGGTTTTGAAAACTCACCACAACGTGCAACACAGTTCAGTTCCTAACTCAAAGGAGTTGCAGCAGAAAGATCCTAACATCCATAAAACTGTTGGCAATATTGTGGGTGGGGGCACAGTATGATGATGCCATGACTGGGGTTTCAGTGGGACCCCATAATTTCCTCTGTGGCCCTTCCATGGCAAGAGAAGCAGCAGCTCCAGGACAAATGCAGAGTCGAGTCTCCAAACTCTCTCCGTGGCAGATGACGAGTGACCATCTTGTTGTCTGTGCTTGGATGTGCAAGAGGGAGGGGTTGGCCTCTGCCCTCCATATCATTTGTCACTGGTGTCACAGAAGCAGCCTGGACCCTGCCTACTGCCCTGTCTGCAGCGTCTACATCACAGCTCTCAGCCTCTGGTGTCTCCAGGTAATACTTTGTCTACCCAGCAAGGGGGCCAGTAGTCCTGGTGCTCCCTGTCAGTCCTGATGCCTGCCCCTTCCCAGCACCTCTCTCAGTCCAGTGCTTCCCCAAGAGTCATAGAAGTGGAGCATTCAGTCCTGATTGCTGTCTCCTGCCTGGGTGCAGGGACCCAACCTCCAGTCCAAGAGGCTGTGCTTCTGTAGGGCTGCAAGGTTGGCATTATGACCTGTCTGCTGTTATAATGAAATTCTGAGGACCCAATCCAGCCCAACTGCACAGGGAGTGACAGTACCTGTGCGTTGCAGCTTAGCCTCTTCTGACTCCCAGAGTACTTTGCCACCAAGAGATTGAGACCGCTGGCCTGCAGAGCACCAGGAGACATGGCTGCAGCCCGGAGAGGGTGAGTCAGCCACATGCTCCACAGCCCAGCTCCAGTGAGGGACACCTGGGCAGCTCTTCTGTGGGTGCCAGCATAATCTCAGTGTCCCCAAGCACAGGATCACACCGGTGGACATCCTCTGAAGCTCCCCCAGGATGTGCCATCCTGCCTTGCATCAATCAAGATATAAGATTGTTGATTGACAACCTTATCCAAACTTTTGACTGAAATCTAAGCGTCAGTTAGTGGCTGTGACGATTAATCACAGTGTGTCAACTTGAGTGGTTTAGGAGACATCTAGCAGATGAACACAGCACACTTCTGGGTGTCTGCAGGGTGTTTCCAGAGATGACTGGCATGTGGGCCAGTGAAGTGAAGGTAGAAGACCATTCTGACAGTGGGTGGCAACAGCCAATATGCTTTCAGCCTGGGTGGAGTGGAAGGGGAAGGAGGAGGAGGTCAACCTGCATTAGAAAAGCTCCATGCAGCTCCAGCAGGTGTGTGTTTTTTGCTACTGCCATTGACTGTAGACATCATATTCCAGCTTCTTCAGCCTTTCATGTGGACTGACACAGCAAATCTCCAGGGAGCATCCAGACCTTTGATCTCTGACTGGCACTGATCCCTCTTGCTCTACAGCTTCCAGCTTCATTGCTGAATAAGTACTGGATCCTCCAGCTCTCCAGTTGATAGCCAGCCATGTGGACTTGCCACTTCTGATCTCATGAGCCTCCCTAATAAGCCCCCTAGTCTTCATAAAAATCAATCAATCAGGACCCATGTTACTGTAACTTGCCCCAGCTGTTGGACCTGGAGTTACAGGATTTAATGTTTTCCCTGTGGGGTTTTGGTCTTGCTTCCATCCAATTCCTTTCTACTCTCTATTGCTTCATTCTGGAAGGAGGATGTTTACCCTGTGCCGTTAAATGTGGAGAGTCAAATTTTCTTTTTGATTTTCACAGGGGCTCACAGCTAAGAGTTTGCCTTGAGTCTTGGAGGCGACTTTAGACTTGGACTTTTCAGCAGTGTTGGAACTGTTAGAACTTTGGTGACTCTTAGAGAGGTACTAAATGCACTTTGCACAATTAGATGGACATGACTCTTTTGAGACCCATTGGCAGAATGCTATAGTTTTAACAAAAAATGTCTCCCAAGAGTCTCATGTGTTCAGAGATGGAGCTTCTAGAAGGTGATTGAATCATGAGAGCATCATTCTAATAAGTGGATCAACCTATTAAACTCAGTAGCTCAATGTGCTGTTAGGAGGCAGGGCCTGTTTGGAAGAGGTGAGTCCCTGGGCTGTGCCATTGGTGGGTGCATCTCCCTCCCTGGCTCCTCCCCTCTCTGTGACCTGACTGCCAGTGTTGAACAGCTCCTCTGCCAGGCCAAACATAGACCAAGAACTCTGAGACAGTGACCAAAATAAACTTTTCTTCCTTTAAGTTTTGAGTGTCAAATATTTTGTCCCAATAACAGGAAAGTTACTCACAGAGTAACAGAATTCAGTTAGAGTCAGGCTAGATTCTCAAGCATGAGCTAAAATGAACCTGACACATCAAATACTTCTTGGAAAAAATATCCAGTAGATGATCAGCTTTGGGGTCAGCTGTAGGCCCAAGTGGGGCCCTGTCCTGGGGTTCCAGAGACTGGAGGCCTTCTGGAACCTTTCCCCAGACCAACCGTCTCACTTACTGTGAAGTTTGGGGAGAATCTGAGGCCAAAAGCAACAGGAACACCTCCGACTTCAAATGAGCAGAGATAGTGATGACTCTAACATTTCAGTGGTCAAAATGGGGAAGTAAAATTTCCCTTTTTTTCTTTTTGATAGCTAAGGGAAATTTGCATCATGATAAATGGCATGTCCTTTCATTTTAAAATTCCACCGTGAAGATGTAAGTTGGATCTGATCTTACTTCCTGGTAGGAAGTGGGAGAGTTAGAGGTCGTGATTGGCAGATACTGCAGATGTGCAGTTCTGCACATGGCTGCATCCAGAGATGAGTTCTACCACGGCAAGACAAAAGGCAGGGGGATGATGGGAAGATGGCGACCAGGTGAGCAGCAAGGGAGCGATCCTCCTTAATAAACACCACCAGCTCGAGACAGACTTGGCGAGCGTGAATGCCAGGACCTCGGCTGGGAAGTTCAAACTGGGCGTATTTCTCTGAGATGCTGGGGGAGATGCGGTAGGGCGGACCAGGCTGCCGTGGCGAGACGTGGGAAAGCCCCAGACGCCGGGAGCCAGGGACGATCCGCGCGGGGAGGAAGTTTGGCTCGGTCCAAGCGCCCTGGGAGCGCAGCCAGCTCGGTCTCTCCCGCCTCCCGAGCTGGTGCAGCTTTCCGGAGACTCCCGACAGAGACCGGTTTTTTGGCGGCGGCAACGCCCGGTGGTCCCACATTTCGCGCGTATCGGGCAGGCCGCGCGGAAAGCTCCAAACGCTGGGAGCCAGAGACGCTCCGCGCGGGGAGGAAGATTGGCTGGGTCCGAACGCCTTGGGAGCGCAGCCAGCTCGGTCCCTCCCGCCTCCCGAGCTGGTGCAGCCTTCCGGCGACTCCCGACAGAGATCGGCTTGTTAGCGGCGGAGACGCCCGGCAGTCCCATGTTTCGCGCGTATCGGGCAGGCTGCGTGGAGGGCCCCAAACGCTGGGAGCCAGAGACGCCCCGCGCAGGGAGGAAGATTGGCTGGGTCCGAACGCCCTGAGAACACAGACAGCTCGGTCCCTCCCACCTCCCGAGCCGTTGCAGCTCTCCGGCGACTCCCGACAGAGATCGGCTTTTTGGCGGCGGCAACGCCCAGCAGTCCCACATTTCGCGCGCATCGGGCGGGCCGCACAGAAAGCCCCAAAGGATAGACTGGCACCTTGGAACCTTCCTGCCTGCAGGGACTCCAAAAACTGGTGAGATATCGGCGCTCGCCACCAGATCACCGAGTGGGGGAGGAGATCCATCCCTATACCTGCAGGGAACCCTGGGAGGGCGGGGGAGCGGTCTTACACACCTCACCCAGGTCACTAGGTAGTGAGTATCTAACCAATATCTGTACAGGCTTTTAAGCGGAACTCTCAGCAGAAAGCTTAAGGGACATTCCCCCAAAGAAAAGTCATTGGAGCAACCTCTGCAGCAGACCTTTGCCTGCTGAACTGACTGGGGAATCTACTGCTCAATATTTTGAATCAGATACCCAAAAAAAGGGAAGACAGAAGAACAAATCTCAGCAGAAAGCTTAAGGGACATTCTCCCAAGGAGAAGGAATCATTGGAGCAACCTTTGCAGCAGACCTCCGCCTGCTGAACTGCCTTTGGAATTTATAGCTCCACATTTTAAATCTGATACCCAAAAATGGGAAAACAGAGGAGCAAAACGCAGTCTCAAAACTCAACCCCACCCAGAACAAGTTTTGAAGAGGAAGAAACAAGGGAACCAGGAAGCCTCATAACTTCAAGATATGAAACGATTGCATCCGAAATTAAACAACTCCAACAGGCCATGAAAGAGC
>PVLD010007923.1:21486-87924 GCA_004027595.1 Dinomys branickii | reverse complement strand
TTTTTTTTTTTTTTTTCTGTTGTTGAGAGGATCAACTGTCTGACTAAATTTGCATGTCTGTATATGTGTCCATACATGTACAATTCGAAGATATCAATGGATAAAGCAACAACTGTTGAGACCATATCACCTTGTCTATAGATTAGTTGTGATTGTACTATTTTCTATGATAATGGGTGTCTGTTTGTCAATAGGTTTTTGTACTTTTATGTTTCTAAAATAAAAAAAAAAAACAATCATCCCAGGAATTATTGCATGATGAATTTATATGCCCAGTGTACAACCCATGCCTCTTCATTTGTGTTCTCTGATGGCATCTTTCTTTGTTCATTCATTCACCCACTAGGGTTTGTTGAGAGCCTGCCTGTGCTAAATCCTTTTCTAGGCTGTGCAGATGCTATGATGAGTACAAGCGTCATCCTTTCCCTTGCATTTCTCAAAAGTAAAATAGTAAATAAAGTAAATACGGGAATAGTAGCAAATGGTATGAGGAAAAAATATAAGAGGTGATGAAACAAAATAATAGTCTTATTTAGGGTGGTCTGGACAGACCTCTCTGAAGAAGTGACATTTGATCTGAGATTTAGAAATTGAGAAGTGTCTAGATGGGCAAAGGATTGAGGAGGACATTGTAAACACAGAGAACAGCATGCCAAAAGGCTCAAGGGGTCAGGGGTAGGAAGTCACTGATACACAGCTGAAGTCTAGGGAACCTGTGAGTTGAGGTAGGGATTACCAAAATGAAAAATGGGGTTAGAAGAGCTCGAAAAGGTAGGTATAGGCTAGATCATGCAAAGCCCGTGTAATTCAAAATCTTTAGTGTTGATTACTTCAAAAGGCAAATCCTAATTCCCCTTCTTTAAGAGTGTAGCCTGTACATGATTAAGATATGATGAGTCTGATGGCACATGATATTCAAGTTAGGACAGAAAACACACTGAAGCATCTCCTTGATCCCCTCTGGATAACTTGCTCTAGAAAGAGCCACTGAAATGTTATAAAGACCTCCCAAAACCCTAGGAAGAGGTCAGCTTAGCTATGCCTTTGCTTCTATCACCATATGAAGACACCATGTTGGAAACAGATCCTCCAGCCCTAGTCAAATCTCAGCCAACATCCTGACTGCAGCCTCATGAGAGACCTGAAGTCAAAAATATTTACTGACTTACTCCTGAATTCATTACCCTGGGAACCTTGAGATAATAAATGACTCTTTTTTTAAGCTGCTAAGCTTTTTTGGGGTAATCTAGTGTTATGGAACATTAAATAACTGATTCAGTTGAAAGATCATGTAATGGAACTTTGAGTTTTAGAAGCGGAAAAAGAAGTCACTGAATTTGTAAGAATAATTACATAAGAAGGCTTTGAAAAGACTCTGGTGCCAGCATGAAGAATGGTTATGATATGGCAAGTTAGTTCACTGAGACAGGCTCTCACAAGAAAACCAAAAAGGCAGGAATGAACAAGGCTTTATTGAGCTGGCTGATAGACAGTCTGTAACCAGGAGCCAGAGAAGGTGTCTGCACTGATCTGGGTTTCACCTACTATTTAAGTACATTTTTAGGTTTCCACAGTAAGCATTACCTCATTTTTGGGAATAGTACAAGAATGTTACACAAGTATCACAAAGTTTACCTCTCCCAGAAGCTTTCTGACAGCCAGATTCCAGATGACCATTGCAGTTTAACTTTTAGCCTACCTCCCAATTTGTCCTGTCTGTTCTGTTCCCATTTTATGACTCTGCTCTCCTTTAAGTGGTAACTAACCAAGGTGGGGGGTGAAGAGTGGGGTCAACTACTGCTTAAGTGAATTTAAGTGACTTTTCTTAATACAGAGTTAAAAATAGAAAATGGAGTCTCTCTTGCCCTATCAGTTGGAGAGGGTCAAAAACAGAAGAGAGGAACCTTCTGATGCTGAATAGGTCTAAATGCAAGCGTTTGACATTCTCAACCAAGAGCTTACTTGAACAATAAGAACCTTTATTACTTTGTCTGTTAAGAAGTCCTTGTGTAAAGTAGCTCTGAGGGTGGTTAACTAGTGGTTCCTTAATATCATTAGGACTCCAGCTCTTTTTGTTTCTCTTCTTGTCTTGGAGCGTTCGCTTTGTTCTCAGGCTAACTCTTCTCCTAGAGACAAGACAACCCTCCTGATTCCAGGTGTTACATCCGGAAATGACAAAGTCCAATTGAAGCAATGCTTATCTCTTCCTTAATGTCTCTTGTTGGGATGTGGAAGCCTTCCTCTGAGGATCCCAGTATACATTCTCTCACACATCACTGACTAAGTTGTGGGACACCTTCGTTGTTCACTGACACCTACCAAGGGGGTTGGCTTAGCCTACACATGACAGTGATCTGAAGTAGGATCGTGACAGTGAGATGGAAAGAAAGAATGGATTTGAGATATATTTTGTAGACACATATTAAAATCACAAACACTTCTTAGGTTTTTAGCATAAGCAAATAAGGTATGAAACACTACTTTCTAAGATGAGAAGTCTTGAGGAGATGCAGCTTTGTGCAATGGGGGAAATAAAGACTGCTATTTATATATCCTAATTTGCTAATTCCTATCATACTCTTGAAGGGTTCTGCACCTTGGCTTCACAGGCGGCTCACCAGTGGTAAATGAGTAGCAACAGCACAGCACACTGTTTAGAGGAACGTTTTCAATGAGGGAGACTTTCTAACTAAGCCACAAAGGCTGAGCAATTTTTCCCTCCAAGTAAGACTTGCTTTAATGATCATTGTTCAGGATATTAATTGATACCATAAATTGTAACTTGGATTTTAGTGAATGTCCTTGGATCATTTTCTCAGCAGTGGACACTTTCATTAACTGCCTTGGTGGCCAGACGTGTTACCTTCCAACTTCTATGAATAATAATGACACAAGAATTTGTCTCTAGGCTATGCTTTCTATTTTTAAAGCTCTTTGCCACATTAATGGATGGACCCATAAATGTATAAAAGCTATGTAAAAGAAACACCCTCATCACTTTTTCACACCCTACATTATTTTACATGTGGTCAAGACTAAAGCTCTTCATAGTAACAGTTTAAAAACACTGCTGAAAATTTACTGTGCAACAAGCACTGTCCTAGGTGCTGAGAGTAGAACTGTAGTGGCAGGCTTATAATCCGTATTGTTGCCTGTTGAATGAATAAGTTCAGACTTAATTATAAAGAAAGTGACAGGGAGGCTCATAGTGTGTAAAAATGGTGTTTTTCCTCTTTGGCAGAATTTCTCCAGAGGTGTCAGGGAGTCCTTATTGGGTGCAAGTCTTGGCACCTGTGTAGTGTTGAAACCTTTAAGATTTAAACCTTTTCTGACTTAGTATCCTAAGAAAGGGTTCTGCATCGCTTCCTGGCCTTTTGGCTAAGATCAAGTGTAGAAAAGGTTCTGCAAGGCTGAGTACAAATTGCAGTGGCATTTTATTTGGTTGGCTGGACTTCTGTGTTTAACTTTTCAGATCGATTTTAATTTATTTTCTATTTAATTTCATACTCCTTAATTTATTTCCTATCTGAAATGAACTTGGTTATTTATTTGTTTTTGTTTTCACTATATATTTCCTGCTGAGGTATTTATAACAGTGACTTGTACAGAGTATGCATTTTGTATATATTTATTGTCTGAGTTGATAAAATGCCCCCATTCAGCTTTTAGTATTTTTTGACTATTTAGCTCTTATTTGTCTGTATTTTAGTTGTCCTCAGTATTATACAGTGAGTTCTTGTTTAGGATTTATTTATTTCAGACAAGGTATATTTTCTTTTCTTAGTATATGTTTGTAATTAATAATTAAATTCACATCAGGGATATATATATATATATATATATATATCACATCATAGTATATATATATCACATCACATATGTATCTTTTTATATATACACACACACACACATATATATCACATCATAGTTTAAATATATACATCACACTGTTTTATATATATATCTATACATCTATATATATCACATCATAGTTTGTTTAGGATCTGTTTAAAATTGGCTATCTAAATTCATACCACACTTGAAGATCCTTGAGGTCAGGGATCAACTCTTGCACTTTTCTTAAAGCCAATACGCACAAGAAGGATGAAATGAGTCCATTAATACTAGTTGAGCAAGATAGGGGACTGATAGACATTCAGGGAGGGGCCTTCCCTCACTTCTCAAGTTCCCGGTAACTGGAGGTGTCTGGATGATAGGCGGGGATGTAAGTTTCATTTCCAAAGTAAAACTCCCCAGCTCTAGGGAGTTGATTCATTTCTAGGCAGTGGCACTCAGTTCTGCAATTATGTGGCTTTGTGTGAGATTGAGCAGTGTCTTGAAACTGGCAGTTGTGTATGTGGTTTGGAACTGAAGTTTGCTGCCAGTTCATACCCTCAGGAAATGCACAATGGACTTAGATTTGTGTATTTTTTTTAAAGAAAAACCAACAACCCCAAAAGATACAGAAAACGTTAAGTGATAACATGTGCTGTCCATTCATGAAGGATGAGAACAGAATCTGAGAGAAATGTAATTGCTGGGTGTACACTGTGGGAGGCAGGAACAAAGGAGAGTTTATGGCAGAAGAATCCTGTTGCTTTGCTCTCAAAGTTGTATGAAGTGAGTTAAGATAAATGTGATTAAAATTAAGATGTTTTGTTGCTGAATATCTTTGAGACCATGTGGTTCACTCTTTTTGAATTGAGTGTAAGATAGTGCTTGCCCTGTCTCCAAGGAAGCATTAAGTTCATACAGTATTTGAAAGTGCTGGGCTGCCCAGAATGAAGAACAGTTTCCAATAGCTGCATTGTCAGAGAATTGGCAAGGTCAAACTGTGGTTTTGGGGTCCCATGGATCTCACTCTCTAGACAGACACCCTTTGGAGTGAGAGCCAGGATAGAGAATTATGCAATCTTTTAGACAAGTTAGCTTACATTTTGAGCAGCTCAGAAACTTGTCAAAATGGCTTCTGAGGTATTTAAAAATTACTAATTTTGAACTAATTTTAGATTTTCAGGAAAGTTGCAAGTATAGTATAGAGTGTAGATATAGTCATCTTCAGCATAGTCCTAAAGTTAACATATTATAGAACTACATGATATGATAAAACCAAAAGTATTTCTTTTTTTTTTTTTTTTTTTTTGGCGGTACCGGGGATTGAACTCAGGACCTTGCACCTGCCAAGCAGGCACTTATTCTACTGAGCTATATCCCCAGCCCATCTAAAAGTGCTTCTTTACACCAACAATGAACCCACTGAGAAAGAGATAAGGCAAACAACCCCATTTAGAGTAGCTTACAATTTTTAAAGGAAGTGAAATTTATCCACAGTGAAAAGTATAGTACTCTGAAAAAGTAGATTAAAAAGAAAAACTGGAAATGGAAAGATATCCCCTGATCCTGGATAGGCAGAACCAATATTGTCAAAATGGCCACATTACCAGAACTGATGTATAGATTCAGCGCAATCTCAATCAGAATACAGCCAGCATTCCTTCAAGGTGTGATGGTTCCTTGGCCTTCATGACCTGTATACTTTTGATGATTACTGATCAGCTAAGCAGATTTCCTCTCAGGTTGGGTTTGTCTGATGCTATCTCATGACTGCAATAAAGTTATGTATATCTTTGCATAGGAATACCACATGAATGATGCTGTGTCTTTATCAGTGCATTAAATTATGGGTCCTCCTGGCTTTATGGCTTGTTACATGCACCATTGATCTTGGTCACATGGTAAAGGGGGTGTCTGAAGGTTTCTTCCATGGTAAAGTTAGTATTTGTTCCTTTATAGTTAATACAGATTTGGGGAGAGGTACTCTGATACTAAGCAGATTCTGTGTTTTCTTTTTTACCCACTAATTTTAGCATCTGTAAGTGTCTCAGGTCCTCAAAAGTTATTACTGTGGAAATTGCTATTGTTACTAATAAGTTTCTTATGTCTTTCTGCTTACACTTATTAAATGAAATTCTACTCAAAGGAAGAACAGTTTTTTCTTTCTCATTGTTATTATAAATATTAAGATAAATGACTGAGTTAATGTTAAGGGTAGTCATTTTATTTTATAGATTGTAGTCTAATGCTATCATTATTTTATTTTATTTTTTTGTGGCTCAAATTGTTCCTACTTTAGCCATTAGGAGATCCTTTAGGCCGGCTTTTATGCTCTTTCAACAGCTCTTATTTTCCGAGTAAACCCCAATTTTCTAGCACCACAAGATATTCTCAGTTCTCCTTGTACTCTCCTGCTCTGGCCCTGGAATCACAGGAACTTTTAAGTGGGAATCACCTTGGAGCACAAGTTATCATTTTAGCCTTAAATTTCAGATCTAGTTTATATAGAAACCAGGTAGCCCATGGAAAACTAGATGAGCTATCATGTGGTAACTGGTATCGCTCAACGTGTATACCAAAAAAAATTTGGTAATATAAATGGAAACTTGAAGCCAGTTATGAGGGTGGGAGATGTATTTCACTCATAGATGGAGACAGCTTGCAGCCAAGTGAGGTAGGTGCTGACTGGAGAATTTTTGTGGGCATCTCCACTATCTGTTAACTGTCTTCTCACCCAGGTCACAGTGCAACTCTGGCTAGGGAGCATGTTTGACAGAATATACAATTCACCAACTCACAGAATTACTATGAGGGTCAAATGAGCCTGGCACAAAGATGCTGTATGAACTGAATGGCGTTACAATGTGAGGTATTAGTATTATGACCCATGGTTGCAGTGCATCTAAGAGCTCAGCCCATTTAACACTTGTGTTTTACAGGAAGAGAAGAAGACATGTTATGGACATGATGCATCATTTAGTCATGGCTGGAGGGTGGTAGAACTGATTAGAACCACCTTCTATTTGGGTATTCTTTTCACTGCGACATCCACTATTTAAGCATCATTTTCTTCACCAAGCACTAGAGCTGCTACAGCGATTTTGAAAAAAACTTACTTCCAAATAGAGTTCAGATAGATTAGAGAAATGGAATGTCATCTATTTTTAGAAATGTTATTGCTATAAATTTTTCCTGTGTTCATTTTCCCTCTACTTGTATCTCTAATTAGAGCAGAGCGAATTCATTTTTACAAGAAACCAGCACCCGATATTGCTCCTCTCAGAAAATTACTATCTGAACCTGTAGACAGTAATTCTAGAAAGTGGTTGCAATTGCACTGCAGACAGAGACTCCTACACAAGAATGGCAGTGACTAAGTGATTCTACACATTTGGATGTTTGGAAAAATTAGGTGATTGCCTTGCAGGTTTTGTTTTTATTCCAGATGTTTGAAATTATGGAGACAAAGTCTCTGTGTCCAGAATATCATGGAAAGGTTTTATTTTAGAAGTCATTTATATTCTCATAGTACTCAGAGCTGAGTCTGTCCTCCCCTTTTACTACCTTGGAATTGTTGGAAGGAACAAGGAATTTCAGAAATGTATGTTTTACAAGGCCCTGATTCACAGGTTTTTTTCTTTCAGACAGGTAGCGGCCCCATGTTATAGATCAGCATTTGGACCCCTCTTTCAAATGGGGACTCCTCTTCCCATTGCTTTCTCATTCCCTGTAGATCTAGGCAGTTGCTTTGTGACATCCAGCCTCCTCTCTGGGCACAGCTGAAGATACATGACTAGTCTTCATAATCTTGGCATCCTATTTATGTTATAGAAATTGTGAAGGAATGATCATAGTATTTGTGTTTCTGGATCTGGCTACACCTGAGCTGGACCCCAGGACTTCATATTCAGGTGAGGCAGTAAGTTCCTTTCTTGTATAAATGAACTGAGTTGCGTTTCTCCCTTACAACCCAAGAGTCTTGGCTAATATCAGGTCCTTGTCTCAGGGATTGTCCTCTTTACCTGCCTAAAATGCAGTGCTGGGTCTGGCCCCTTGTACAACCAAAAAATGCATATTGAACAAGCAGTACATTGGGGATATAGACAGTATGGGATTTTAAATTCCTAGTGTGTGTGTCTGTAACTTTTTGTTTCTGTGGTCATTTATCAAGGTATGAGAGACCAATGAGGGATAGAAGGGTTTATTTTTGAATTATCAGTGGGCAGAGACATAACTCAAAGGACTAAAAGAGAGACGGGTAAAGTATCTGAATAATTCACTAACTGGGTAATTAGCCCAAATGGTTAACATTACCAGAAATTCCACTGCTCAGGATCCTTTTATTCAGCCAATAGCTACAATCTGTCTCATTTCATTACATCAGATTTTTAATGAGAGAGAAAGAAAGAAAGACACTCATTTGTTAGAGCTTTACTCTGTGTGACACTAGGCTAGGCAGTAAGGCCAGTTTTATGGGGACAACCTGTGCATTCCCATAGGGTCCCTTGTTTAAGAGACCTGTGTTTGGCTTAGGGTTTTACTGTTACAGCTTATCTAAATAAATTCCCAGTTCAATTATGTTTTATTGTAGTTGCTTCTATGGCCTCTCTTTAGGAATGAATGAATATTACATGAAATTACATGAAGTTCTTAACAATTTTGGACAAGGGCCCCACATTTTTATTTTTACATGGCCTGGGAAATGCCGAGCCAGTCTCACTGGACAATTTTTGTTTTCTCTCCATTACATCCTCTTAGATAGCCCCAGAACACTGTGGCATTCATCACCCTCTCTTTCCAGAAACAGGAGTTGGTTAAGCGACCAGCCCAAGTTCACACTGTGGAGCCAGGATATGGGCCCAGCTTCCTCTACGTTTTCCACTGGCTCCTCTGCTTCAAACACTGGACGCTGGATGGGATGTGTAATTGAACTGGACACGGCTCAGGCACTTTTATTCATTTATTGAGCCAGTAATTTCTGAGCGCCTAATGTTAGTCCAGCACTTTGCATGTATTTATCCATTCAAAAGCAAGTACTCACTGAGCTCCTGTTCTGGCCTAGGACCTTTTGGAGGCTCTAAGAACATGACAAAGAAGAAACCAGTCAAGATCTCAGCTTTTGTGGAAGTCATGGATGTGTATATGCGTGTGTGTGTGTGTGTGTGTGTGTGTGTGTGTGTGTGTGTTTCAGGGTGTGGTTGATTGAAGGGGAAGAGAAACAAGGAAAGTTGAAAATAAAGAAGTTAACAGATGAACTGAGTAATTTAGAATGTGATAAGTGCAATGAAGGTAGATAGGCTGTTTGACTCAGGTCAGGTAAGCAAGAAATCCCTCTCCAAGAAATGCATTTTGAGGCCTAAAGTATTCAGCCACTGGGGAAATCAACTTAGCTAACTTTTAGATAGAAGCAACTGTGAATGCAAAAGCCCTTAGGACTGCAAATAAGTTAGCATGTTGCGTTGATCCGCCGTAGCTCTTTGAGACAGGGACTATGTAATCTGCATTTTGCAGATGAAGAAACTGAGACATGGGAGGGAAAAGAAATTCACCAGGGTCTCAGTTTTTGGGAGACTAAGCAATATATTCTATTTTCAAAACTGTTACAATTGATTACTCCCTGGAGCAATAGGCTGATGGAAGAATTTATTTTAGATCATGACAGCCTTGGAACAAACACATGATTCTGAATTGGGACATCTGACCTTATAAATGTTTACTGCAAATTTGCATCAGACTTTCCCGTTTTCTATTTTTGTCTTTTCTTCTGCAGTATAATTTGTACCTCAGGGACCCACAAATCCTAGTGGAAGGTTGTAGTTTGATTTAGGGGGGTGCCTGAGATAAAGATGGGTCCAGTTCATTGCTTCATCTCCCCTGAGTTCAGTTGCTTGTACCTTGAATTTAGGAGTTTTCGTGTCTTGAGAGCTGAGGGCCTCAACTCCAACAGGATGGACAAAATCAGCTTGAAGCTACCATACACAGATACAGGGAGATGCTCATGCCAACCAGCACTGATGAAGAGGGAGAGGCCCACTGTTAACTCAGATTTGGGCCACACCCTTGGAAAACCCTGCCTCAGGTACTAAATACATAGAAAGCTGAGGTAGGCTACTTATTGAAGAGATCCTATTTCCACTTTTAACCAAAAGAAAAACTCACCAAAATGCCACTTTGCTCTAAAAGTCATAGCAGAAAGAAACCTTCACACTAATTGCTTTGCCTGAAATCACTCTAGCTGGATTTTAAAACCAGTAGTAATAATAACTATGGATATTTATATATAAGACACATTCACTTAAATGGTGACTATTAACAACCATCATACAAGATAATAAAATGATTTAGACCTTTATATATACTTAAGATATAGCTGAATGCATTAAAATTTGCATTTGTATGTGCTTCAAACCATGAATTTCAGTGCATTATAGTTAATTATTGGGTCAGATCATTGCTTTACTGCTTTTGGCTATGAGATTTATTAAGTGAAGCATGAATAAAATGTGATTTTAAAAGTAAGTTATAAAGGTCTACATATTGTAAGGCTAGAGTGAGTTTCTGCATATAAAAATAGCTAATTTTGATAGTTTAAGCAAAGTCATCATATTTAATATTTTAAATCGCTAGACTGAGTAAGTGACAATAGCCCAAAGAATAGTCACTTCTGACATTTGATGTAGTGAAAGTAAAGAGAGGGACTGTGAAAGTCGTATACCAAGGCAGTCCAGCAGGAAGCTGTTGATATTTTCAGTTATTATTCTTGGGTTGGCATTAATTAAAATGTCCTTTATATATCAAATGTATCTGCAAATACACGGTCCACTATGGATTTTCTAAACAGGGAGAGGTGTTTGTGTCCAAATAAATTCCCAGTTTGATTATATTTCATTAGAGTTGCATCTGTGGCCTGCCTTTAGCAATGAATGAACATTTCATAAAGCTGTACTATAGATGCGATCCTCTTACCATTTATAAATCTTTTGAAGCAGGGGTGAGGGCTGGATGTCAAGGGGTGATTTTACTAGTGTGCCCTCCTTTTATAATCCTCTCCTCTCACTCTTATTATTGGAAGATATGCTTTGCATGAGGGTGTCTGGTCAATGCTGGTAAGAGATACAAAACTTATCCATTACTGAAAGTACCTGGGCCCTTGTATTCAGTCCACATCATCCATTTAGGAGTGTGTTTTCCAAGCCCGCTTCAGTGCTGTTATGTCCCCCATCTGTATTTCATCTGTTGCTATCTCTGACCTTAATGACTTTTTCTTTACTGTATCTTATGCATTGAAATGGGACCCCACTCTTGTTTTGTTCCATGTTTATAATGTCACAGTGACCTTTTTCCACAGTTTTCCATTACCCATATGAGCTAGAGTCAAGTAATTAGACCTCTTCTGGCTACTGTCGTGGGCTCACCGCAGATTTGATTTGTGTGCATAAGGTCTGTAACAGCTCAGATTCTGAGAATATCCTAGTTCCTGGTTTGCAATGGGGGTGATGCTCACCTGCAACTAACCTAGGCACCAGGTATCATAGACAAAAGGAAATCTGTGAAAAGTGTCACTGGCTTGTCCCTCTGCAGAGCGCCTGCACAGGGGCACTCCGGACCAGCTCCCTGCCTAGCTTGCTGCGTTAGCCACTTCAGGAAGCAAATTGGCAACAGCAACAAACTGGGTCAAAAAATAATTTGCCTGTACATTTCTTAAGTTGCTTTCTTTTGTTTCCCAGAAAAATGAGGAAAACCGAGAATAAAAAATGAAGACTTTTTATGAGCGTTTAAAAACACACCTGGTCTCTAATTGCACAGGCCTTAAATGCTGTGCTCAGCAACCTTGGTCACAATTCCCGAATACCTACAGGCTTCTCGCCTTAGCTGGAGGCCTGAGCTTGTTCTCCTCCCAGGATCCCAAACTGAGTGTGAGTTATGCTCAGAGTGATTTTCTTTCCCCTTGAATCCTGCCCTGGAAGTTTCCTGGAGCAGCCGCATGGCATCAGATAAAGGTCACCTCCTGGTGGTGTGTGCATGCTGATAGCACCCACATGCTTTCTGCTCTGAAGACAGTTTTCTCTGATTAAATCATGTTTAGTTTGCTTTGCAAATTAATGTACAGAAGCCGGCCATGTGGGGAGAGCACCCGCATCCCAGGAAATGCAGAGGTTCGTGTTTTAGGTCAGCGGATGGTTACTTTCCTTTGCCGTGTTTGGAGAGCCGCCTTTGCTGGAGGCTGCATGAGCACTGACATGTTTGGTAACCCGAAGAGGGGGCGGAGCAGTCAGTCATCTGTCTCCGGCTCATTTAGCCTTTGCTCACAGTGGCCATCTTGAATTGATTGCTCCAGCGACACAAGTCAGCAGTTAGCAGCGAGGCCCGTGCCAATCCCTCATTCAGCAGATGGCTCCAAAGGAGGTCATTGTTTTGACAGTTTCACAGAAGAGCCCCATACAGCCTGAACAAACCCTCACACATGCTGGATCACCCGGAACAGTTGTGAGATAAAAAGTGAACTTGGACCAAAACTTTTGGGAACTGTGAAACACCACTGTAGATTCTTCTCTGACTGCTGTCATCTGTGGACGCCCCAGGTGAGGCTGGAGAAGACTGGCTCCATGGACCTCCCCGCCTCTTCTCTGCCCTGCGGGTTGGAACTACTTGGGTGGGCAGTGATGATCTGATTAGGGAGAAGGCAATTCTTTCAAACCTCAGTGACTACAAACTCCATTAAGAAGTTTCTTGGTGGGTTGGATGATGCTCTTCTTGGAACACTCCACGTTTTTCACCAACTCCAAGGGTATATGTGTAGCAAGTCATGTGTCCTCAGAGTAACATTAGAAATTCACAGAATTAGACCGTCCCCTGAGAACATTTTATCATTAGTGTTGAGAATTCGCATAGGCGTATGTCTTTCTGAGTTCTTTGTGAAAGCTGACCACTCTGCCTTGCCTTTAAGAGTGTGTTCCATCCCTGTATGGTCCCTGATGGGAACACTCCGGTCTTGAGTACTGACCCAACTGAGCTGAGCCTCTGGTGCTCATGCCTAGAAGAAGGGATCTCCCCATGTTGTGCTCATCAGAACTGCAATTAATAACGGTCACATTTTCTTCCTTCTTCCTGATGCCATAGAAAGTACTCTGGATCAGAGGTGTGTTTTCCACCCTCAGGTTCTAATTCTGGAAACTCACAAAGGCAGAAATCCCATATGTGACATTAGAATTAGTTTCCTAGGTCAGGTGTGACAAAGTTCCATACAATGGGTGGCTTAGAAGAGCGAGATTCAGTTCTCTGAGAGTGACACGGTCCTGCTGGGTGGCATTGCTGACTACAGTCTAGAGCACCTCCCCTCTTACAAGGATAAAGATCAACACAGCTAGGCACGGCGGCACATGCCTGTAATCCTAGCACTCGTGAGGTGGAGAAGAAGGACTGCAAGTCTGAGGCCAGCCTGGACTACATAATTGGAACTTGTCTCAAACAAAACAAAAAACAAAACAAAACAACACAAACAAATCAACAGAGGAGGGACTTAGATTTTAAAAGCAGATTTCAAGTTATTTTCTCTTTGCAACTTGGACCATACTGGAGAAGTGAGTCTTCAATGGAAAATCATTAAACAACTAGGCCCTCAGACCCACGCCTGGGATTTCAGTAGAGGCATCCACAACACATTTTATAAGCTGGCACACAAATGATTTTCATTTCTCTCCTTGGAACTGAGAGTTTAAAGAAAATATCTGTGACCTTAGAGAGATGCTAAGATGAATATGCTCACGGAGATCCTGAACAACAGACTTGGCTTTACCCACAAGGTCCACAGAAGAAGTCAGAAATGCATGTTGTTGGCAAAGGTGATTAAAGCCCAGCAGCACCATCACTCCGATCTCCAGGCACATTTCTGCTTTTCTTGTGCAGCATGTTTCTCTCTAGCTTGAGCTGTGGAAAGTACTACTCCAAATCTCTCACAAGGATGTCATCTTCTGCAGTGGATTGGCACACCCTCTCTCTTCAGCAATGCATGTCTTGTGAGGCTGTATTCATTCTGGAAACTACTATCCAGGGTGCATGTGGGCCACCCCTGAATGCATTAGGTGCCAGCTGCACAAAGAGGAGGAACACACAGACCCTCCCTTCATGCGGCTGGCAGGACAGGAGACGTGCCACAGCACCAGATGCCAAGTGCAAGGACAGAGCCGTGACTGGCAGCCAGAGGAGCTACCCTAGAGCTCAGGAAGCCCTCCAGTAAGAGGTGGCAAATGACTTCAGGAGAGAGAGATGGTTTCCGTGGGTTTGTTAGCATGTGTGCCATTTGATCTAGAGAGGAGACATGAACAAAGCCAGGGAGCAGAGCAAGCTTTATGTCTGTGTACAGCCCAGAGCTGCTGAGGTGCCTCTGACCCTTGGTCCAGGGGCTGAAGGCAGTGACTCCACCGGAATCTGCCATCTTCTATAGCCCCTGCTTCCAAGCGATTCAGATCTGTCTGAGAGGTCACTCAGTGTGACCTCTTGGAGCCGAGGCTAGCCCCAAGCGGGCTGTAGCTACTGTTTACAGAGGGTGTTTGTGACTGGCAGAGCTAGAGGTGTTTCTGCAGCTTTGCTGTTGCCTCTGTGGAAGCCAGCCCTGATCAAAATGCCCACTCACCAGTTTTTCATTCCTGGTGACTATATTCATTCTATTCCCAGTCACTCTCATGGTTGTCCCCTGGGATAGTTCAAACTGGAAACATTTAAAATCTTTAACCTAATGATTTCATTTAGGAGAACTCAGGGTAGAGTTTTGGTGAAATATCTTGAAAAATAAATGTTTAGAGACACTACTTTGACACAACTTGTTTTTCCTTTGAAAAGTGGTAGTTTATAAGGGAAGGGCGAAGGGCCAGCATTCTTCCAGGAAGGGGCTGGTTGTTTCTTTTGAATTTCAATTTCACATGGGAGTGCAACACTGAATTAAATTTCAACAGCCAGCTCATAGCTTTCAGTTAAATCATGCTTTTCAGTGGGAGGGCATGATGTGTTGGGAGGGCACTAAAAGAAAGTTCCAAGAGTGTGAAATACTGTTTCATCTATGCCGTTCCTACTCAGAGGAAGCTTCCTTCTGTGTAAACATTGTTATGACTGTCACTAGTTGTACTACTATTGTCTCCACTTTACAGATGAACAAAACTGAGGCTCCCAAGTTTAACTGGCAGGAGCATCTAGTGAATGTGCAGCTGGGATGTTCATCTCAGTCTTTCTAGTTGCAAAGTCCATGCACTACTCACCACATTCTGCAGTCTCTAAGGGTATTTATGGAATTTAGAGACAGCAAAGCTCTGCTCTAATTAATTTACTTAGAATTTTCTGCCTCTCTACATATCTATTTGGAGGCTGCAGTATTTTAATTAAGAGGCTGGAACGCCACAGTCCAGACTTTTGTGAACAGAAGAGCGGAGTTAGGAAGCCCTAAGAGTCCTACTTCAAATGTTTCTTTATTTATTCTGGTTCTCTTGGCATTTGAGGCTGAGTCATAGTTTTTAAATAACAATAAACACGAGCATAAACAAAGAGTGTTATTTTAATTATTGTTTAGTGTTTCTTTTAGGGACCTGTAGGCTATCTCAACTTCTGGGGAAAATAATTTTAAATAAATTAGGCTCAAAGATCAAAACTTTGCCAGACACTTCTCTGTAGTGTGTGCATGGTGGGAAATCACTACTGGCGATTGGAGTGGACCCCACTTGCTGATGCTGAGTATGGCTGCATCATTTGTAGCTCAAAAAGTCAACTTTCTAAATGAAGTTGTTTATTGGTCACTCCTTCAAGTTCAGTGGTGTGGGAGAGAAAAGGTGTGTGTGGGAAACAAAAGTATATTTGTGGAGCTTAACGTTCAGCCAGGGAAGTACATACATTGGCTGGGAATTTACAGATTTCAGCCCTGACCTCAGGGCAGAGTCCTTTTTCAGGACTGTGAAATCAGCCTGTATTTGATTAAGAACACAGAGCTAGTCTGAGTATTCTGCAAATAAAAGACCTTGATCTAGGCGTAGAGATTAGGTGAGTACTCTAAGGGTTGGTATTGCAAAAGTTCAGGGGCCACTGTAGAATGCCAGGGAAGCTGCAGCCACAGGGTTGGAGAATGGACATTGAAGAGCTTACACTCCAGATCTTCCAAGAAAACTGCTGTGGTTCTTAAGTGCTTCTGAAGCAACTCTACAGTTGGCTTAGTCTCTAGGAGCACAATGGGTGAGGGCCTAGCTGAGAAAGTACTGCGGACCTCACATACACTCATGGAGCGTGGTCTGCTCCTTGTCCACAGTGCTGGTTTCTCTGGCCAATTCTGACATGAAACTACATGCAGCAAGGAATTCTGGGAACCCTAGTTTCCTAAATCTCAGTGAAGAGTTTGATAAGATGTTGGTCTGGGTGGTCTCCATGTTGGCCTTTTATGCTATTAGTCCTTTTAGTGCAACTGTTACAGACAAGCCTGACAGACAGACAGCAGGTCTAGCAGCATCCATTTCACATTTTACTTCTCGTTTTCTGGGGCTGTGGCCTTCCCTGAAGATTTTTGTTGTCCTGATTCCCCTTAATCCCACAACCAGGAGGTCTGTATCTACTTGCCCTGGTCCTTGCTTATCTCCTGGCTCAGGGCGGACGTGCTAAGTGGTTATGCATTGGGGTGCAGTCTCAGGGGCTATCACTGTAGGAGAATGACCAAGTTGCTGTATAGCATGCAGCACCAGTCACGTAGCAGGTCCTCTGGAAAGGTCAGTTCCTTTCTTGATTATGATAGTTGGTATTTTTGTCCATCTGTTCTCCACTCACTCTCATACTGGGCCTCGTGGCAGCTCCGTGCACCTCAGGAACCACCTTTCTCCCTATCCTGTTGCACACTCACATGCCAGGGGTTTGGATGGGTTGGCCTCCATTTTAATCCTTTTCTCTCTACCCCTGCAGTTGCTTCTGGAGAGACTGAAATACTCAGGCTTGTTTCCTGCCCTCTGGATGCAGTGTATAGCTGAGAGACAAACACGTAATTCAGATAAGCCTAGTGAAAGTCACACACGGAAGTTGAGTGGTGACTGTGGGGATGGGGAGCTCCTTTCAGCGGGGTGAGGGGGTAGAATGCAAGACTAGAGGTACCTGAGGCCTCTGTGTCTCCAAGAATAGAGAACTTGCCTGAAACGAAGGTGACACAGAAAGCAGAGCGTGGGCATGGGGACAGAGTGCTGATAACTTTGTGGGTCTGTAGTTTCACTGGAGTCTAAGGCTTCTGGACAATACCGCTCAAATTAGACCTTCATTGTTTCTTGTTCATTTGTTTTTATCTTTTTAAAAAACCTAATCTTGATTTTTAAATTTCTTTCCTTTTCCTTAGTACATTTTTCCAGTACATAATTTCATGTTTACTTCCCCTTCTCCTCCCTCCCTCCAGTCTCCTCCCGTCCCTCAAACCGCAGACATTCTGAAACCAAAGGCAAAAGATTTTGAGAAAGCCCAAGAGAGGGCTTTAGATCAAGAGTAATATACCTACAAGCTGCCTCAGAAAAAAGGACAGAGGTATGTTTGGAAGTTGTTTTAGCCCCAAATCAACAGAATCATGGGCCTCCCATGCTCGTTAATCTTTTCAGAATCTTCCCAGATTCTCTACTTAAAGCCTTTAACTACTCTTAGTTCTGTTTTAATAAAACTTGACTTACCTTAAGTCTTGGAATTTGAAAGAAGTAAAGCATTATACTTACTAACTGGCTCTCACAGTTAACAGGACAAGAACATGCCTGGAAGCGACTCTTCATCTAGGAAGATGGTGCTGTTTATACTCTGTGTTTAGATAGCTCTTATTTGATTAAAATTATGAATCTTTACTAATGTTTTACATATCATTTCAAACAAAGTGTTTTTTAGTTATGGTGCTATAGCAGGCCTAGAGATTTTACCTGTCAATAGAATCATCATTTTTTGTAGTGTTTCTATTAAAAATGTGATGTCAGGTATCCAGCCTACAAAGAATGATTTGAATACAGTCTTATGGAATTTGGGAATTACTTGTTTTGCTAGGTTGACATTTATTATCACAGAGGACTCTTACTCTCTGCACGCTGTGCACTAAATAATTTAAGTTCAATATTTGAGGAAAACTAGAGAGTCAAATGAGCCTGCTTTTGAGATGTGATAGTAGAAGTCCAGTGTCTGGCTTAGGAGTGAAGGCGTTCTTGTGCTGGTCCACAAAGAGCAGCTGTAGTATGGTGAGCTGCAGGGTCACATCATAAGTAGGAGCTCTGTTATGCAGACTGATTCTAAGGGTATTGGTAATTTGGAGTAGCCTGGGTAGCACTGGTAGGCCGGTGGGTCATAGGCAATTCTAGAAGATAGTGGAAGGACCCAGGAATGTTTAGTGTGGACACATGTCATCCAGTGGATGATAAGGCCCCTTCCTCTTGGTGGTTCTAAGGGCAGAACAAAAATCAGTGAATGCTCAGCTGGCAGAGCAGTTAAGAGCTCCAACTCTGACGTTAGATGCTTTGCTTTGTATCCTGCTTAACAGATGTGTGACCCTGAGAGGATTCCTCATTTGTAAATTAGGACGGTGAAAGTTCTAGCATGCTGAGGTGGTTATGGGGGACCTGAGATGAATACAAAGCTTTCAAGAGCACGGCATACAGCAAGCACAGGGAACACTGCTCCTACAGCCCAGGCAGTGGAGGCCTAAGTGTCCAATCAGTCATTTTTGCCTGAATGTATGAACTCACGAGGAAAAGAAATGAATGGGTCGCACCCAAGATCTCAGCTCTTTAAGTTTAGTGTGTCATTAAACATAGCTTTCTCTTTGGTATAGATGAGCTCTGTTTTTATGACTTTAAAGGTGTGCACATATACATATAAATACACATACAGATACATATGTACCAAAGTTAAAACCCAGAAAACAAAACAAAACACCCATGACCTCATTCACCAGAAATATCCACGACTATCATTTCCCTTGATGTTCTTTCCCCAAATACTTGTTTACATAGTCCAACCACACTATGCACGGACTTTGTATCTCAGGTAAGTTTTCGACTTTGGGTCAGCATTATGTGGTAACCGATTCATTTACCACTTCAATCTTGTACACTCTTGAGCACCGACACTGTGGGACGGGCTAGATATGCAGAGGAATGGAGGCTGCCTTTGTCCCTCGTCTGCCCACACAGGTGGTAGGCGCGGAATTTGTAAGAGCAAATAACTGAATGTTAAGCAATTACAAACCCTTGTCTTTACCATCTTCATTGAAACGCTCCCTTCAAATGGGTGTAATCAGTAGTTAACATGTGTCTCTTTTTACCCTTGGACTAGAAAATCTTCCCCCAATAACTAGTTCTTTTGCCTCCAACAATGCTTGCCTCTCCCCTTGGAACCACCCGGATTGCTAGGAGCTGCCAATGCGCACACTGAGCTACTAGACACGTTCCCAGACTATGCTTAATTAAATCCTTTAATTATTAGCCACTCACTACATTTGCATCGTTCCCTAGTGCTTAGTGCCAGAATCACTTAGGGGAAGAAGCCAGCCGCCTATCTGCTCAAATTACTGCTTCAGCTAGAGCTTTATCAGATTCAGGAAAGTTGGAATTCTGGAAATATTCCTTAAAAAAACCTCACTCAGCTACAAAGAAAGATAAACTTGAGGCTTTTATAAGTAAATGGTTGCAACTAGAGACCATATTCATAAGTGAAATAAATCAGACTCACTTGTGTAAACATCACATTGTCTCCCTAGTGTAAGAACCTGAAAGAGTAAATGAAACCCAAAAGGTACAATAGATATTGTGAATGGGAAAGAAATTACTCAAAAGGAAACAACAACTGAGATGGGGAAAAGGAGAAAAGAAGGAATATCTATCTATCTATCTATCTATCTATCTATCTATGTATCTAAAGTAATTGTACTAATTTCTATTATTTCATTGAAAAGAACAGTTAGTGTTTCTGTTGTTTGATCAATCTTACACACCTATATCTGGTAATCTGAGCAACTACTTTGGAGATAACAATATACAATATAATAACCATTATTAATTTCCTATCATCTTGTTTTGAAATTCTGTATCATATTATTGTTTTTTATTATCTTTAAAATAAAATTTAAAAAATATAAAACAAGAAGACAAAAACCAAACATCACTAGTGTTTAGCTTTATATTAGACAAATTCTTAAGCTTTGATAATGCCCTTGGTCCAAACTGATAAGATTTCAGGTTAGATTCAAATATTATGTCAGCTTGCTCAAACTTACTGATAAGAATAGGATTATCAAAGATGACTGCAAGACAGTATTTCACAGATTTACTTATAGATGCAAACTGTGTGTTGGAATCTCATGTCTTTGTGTTTGTATGGGACAGGGTTGGGGAATTCAAGCTGCAAAAGCAGCAATGGAAGAAAAGAGAGTCCAAAAACCTGAAATTGAAATTGTTTTGTCATGGATTGGCTGATGGCCTTGTCATTCCCCTTGTCTGTGCCTCAGACTCTTCATCTCTAAAATAGGCCTGGTGCCCTAAGGTGGTGCAAAGATTAAAAGATAAAGCACCTTTAAAAAACAGTGGAAATGAGAGAGCCATTGGTAGCAAGTAGCAGGCCAGGGGAGGGGGAGACAAGAAACATCTGTGTACGTCTTATGAGAAGAGGGAGCTGTGCTTACACACTTTGTTTCTCACCCTACCTTTCAAACTTATTTTATCTTTGGAAGGTAGGTGTGGGAATGGGAGAAAGGACTGGTGTCAAAATGAGGAAATGCTCTCAGAGTATCTGAAAGACCCTGGGTGCCTTCTAGTGCCTACTTTGTATCTGCTTTCCTGTCTCCAATAAATGTTTTAAAGCATAAATCAAAGTGAGACCTGTTATTCCTAGTGTTCCATCCTCTTTCTCCCCATGAGAAACCAGAGCTCAGGTTGCATTGGTACCCTTCTGGAAGTGTCCTCCATTCTCCTTCCCCTGTTAGTACCCTCAGAGCCTCTTGGGGTCTTAACAATGCCACAGACAGGTAAAATAAAAGCTACTGCGTGGGAGCAGGACAAAAATATTCAACAATATCAAGCACAGATCTGCTACCAAAATATGATTTTTAAATAACGAATTTCATCCAACATTATTTCCCTGATGTTCTGGTCTCTGAAACCTTCCTGGTCATTGTATCTAGTATGGACAACTTCCTCTTTCTCCTTTGACTTCCATCTTGGCACTCTGGTATTTTTCCTTGACTTAAGTTCTCTTCTCAGTACCTGTCCCCATCTGACATTCTAGAAGATTCTTAGTGTATTTGCTTATTGTGTAACTCATCCCCTACCCCTTGTCCAGAAGGAGCACAGCAAACCTGGTGTTTGCTGTGTCCTCTACTCTGTTCCCAGGCCCAGCACAGACCTAGGACGTGGGAGGTACTCATAACAACCATTGACTAAATAAATGAATGTAAATCACTTCTAGAATCTTCCAAAGATTTTAGGTGATAGAGTCTGCCTTAATAACTATATATACAAAAATATTTAGTTGGGGCTGATTGTTCTCTAGATGGGATGATGAGGGGGCGTTTGCTTAGACTTGTAACTTGTTCTAAGCATAACTTAGAAAAATGACTTGTTTATTCTACAGGCATTTTATGAATGCTATTTATATGTCAGGTACTGTGTTGAGCACTTAGCATTAAAAAAATTGAACAGCACATATCTCTGCTCCCAGACTAGTGGGTGGAACAGATAAGCAACATGATCATTAGAGTAGAATGTGTGATGATTGAGGTTGTTCAGTCTGCTGAAAGAATCTGGAAAGGGAAGCAAATTACTTACCTGGAGTTGGGAGAGGGCGTTAGGGAAGGGATAGAGAGGAACTGAAGGTGGGGCTGGGGATATAGCTCAGTGGAATAAGCGCCTGCCTAGCAGGCGCAGGGTCCTGAGTTCAATCCCCAGTACCGCCAAAAAAAAAAAAAAAAAGAGAGGAACTGAAGGGATCCCAGGTTAAGAGAAGAATATACAAAGGCAAGACATCCCTGAAGAGCAGAACTGCTGTAGATGCCTATGCGGGTTACAGCGCACAGCTCGTCTGTGTTGGGCAACCATTCACATTGTAATTTATATGCAGTGTGGTGGCTCTGTGAGAGGATAAAGCAATACAGAGAAGAAGGCAAGTGCAGAGGAGATGGAAGATGGATGTAATGGCAGTGAGGGAACCGGTACTCTGGGAGGCAAGGACGTCACAATGTTTAGGGCTTTGTAAGCAAGCTGAGTGTGAAGTCTACTCTCTTGGGCACTGAAGGCTAATGAGACAAAAAGAAAAGCTCAAAGAAGACAGTGGTGGAAGTGGGAGATGGATAGAGCCTGGGGAACATTTCCAAGCTGAAGGGGTATTGTGGGGAGGTGGCAGTTTCCAGTCCTCAGGTGAGGTACCTACTGGGCAGGTGAGAGCTTTGCATGGAGAAGGTCAAGGTCAGGACTTCCAGGCTGGCAAGAGAAAGGATCTGAATTCACATTTAGAGGCAGTGTCAGGGATAGGGCAGAATGGTGTCCACAAAGCAGACTACAGAGTTCCCGAAGGTCACTTAGTAACTGCAGGTATCAAACACTACACAAAGATGAATTAGAATGAGCCCTGAGAGTGAAATTTGGACCTATTTGTCTGGAACTCACTGGGGATCCTCAGGGCCCTTGCTCTGGGAGGAGAGTTGAAGGAATGTTAAAGGCTCAGGTCTTCTTGCCCCTCCGAGAGGGGGCCCTCAGCAGCTTGTGTCAGAGGCTCTGAGATGTACCTTTCACCTCACCTCGGGCTCTGGAGTTTCCTGTGTGTGTGGTACAGCTGCCATCATTAGTTTTCCCATTCACTCGCTCACAAGGTGCATGCTCTGTGTCTCCAGGTCGGGCTATTGAAAGACACCACAAAACAAGGAGGGTGAGAGCCTCATGCTGCAGCCCATCAAAGGTGGGCTGTGGTCTGGGTTCTGCTCTGCAGCCCTCTGCCTCCTATCCAGAATGTGTTTTCAGAAATGCACTTCCTGAGCACCTCACTCCCTCTTAGCAGAGAATCACCCTAACTATGCTGAGAATGTGACCTCATCACCCCCATCTGGCCTGACAGGTGTCTGTCTCTTCGTCTGGGCTGCAAACACATGAAAGAACACAGACTTGGCCCTATTCATTTTTGTAGGGCATATTTTTGGCAGCCCATTCAACAGAAAGTCAATGAATAGATGTGTCGTATTCTTGTAGAAAAGCCAGATCTGTAGATAAACTTGGACAGATGATGCCTCATCTCTGAACATGAGTCCTTATGGAAATTGATTGAATTTAATAATCTCTCTCCTCCCTTCCCACATAGCTGTATAGGAATTTATTTTTTCAGTATAGGAATTCATTCTATAGAATGTCATACCCATAAAAAAGAAATATTTCACTGGCATGCTTTCTCTTTTAATGGTTTATCTTCAGCTTGAACTCAAATTTATATGAATTTAAAATAAACACCATGGCAGCTGGTAAGAAAAGGCAAAACCTTGACAAGGCAGACTTGTTTTTTAATTAAAGCATGTCACGTGACTCCGTTTTTTCCAGCCCTTTACTGTCACATCCCCTCTTATAAAGAGATTTTGAAGATTGTTATAGTCTTCACTAGAAAGAAAAGGCACGGCTATCCCAGTGCAGACAGTCAGTCTTGACAGGGTTTGCAAAAGTGCCTTGGATCACTGTCCCAGCCTCCTTGCCAAGACGCAGCAAAGGTGGAGGCAGGTTACAGATCTAGTGGGAGACATGAGTCCCTGTGGCTGAGAACGGAGAGCCCTATGCTTGCTGGGGCCTGGGAAAGTTGGTTCCCACACCCTCTTCCTATTTCACAGATGGGGAAAGACAGAGAAGTAAGAAGACTGCTTCTGATGATGACTCAGGGAGCAGAGTGCCCAGTGGCAGCTCTGATAGCAGGTCTCATAGCTCTGATAGCATCCTGTGCCATGGTCCCCTTGCAGTCGCTTAAAATGATTAGTAGAAGTTCAACCCACTCCTGCCAAGTTCTAGTACTGAAAATCATTCTTTCGCTGCTCTCCTCCCAGACACGTGTTTGGACCTCTTTGTTCAGATCTAGCCTCATAGTTTATTGTACCTGACTTAGGGAATTTGTCTTTTCCTGTCTGATATGTTATCGCATTAGTCCATTTTGGTGGACATTGGCATGTGCTTCATCCCCATGTGGGTCCTCAAGGCTGAAGCTGTGTTCCAGAGGCAGAGATGCTAACCTACTCTGTCGGGCACCCTACCTTCCACAGAGAGACTTTCCAGTGTCAGTCACCAAGTTCCTGAGGTGCTCCTGCTCAACAAGCCTCAGCTTCCCACAATGTGATCATCATTTGCTTCCCACAATGTGATCATCATTTGCTTCCCACTGGAATAATTGATTTCCTCTTTACAGCAAATGACCAACCAGAAAAAGATTTTTAAAATCTTTACTATTGGGTGATAATATGATACTTTTAAAAGATGATAAAAATGACCACTTATTGAATCATTAGAAGACATAACCATGGAATTTTCTGCAACTGAATCATAGTGGATTATTCCTTCCACTGTGGCATTCAGGAACAGCTGGATCAGCGTCCTGTCCTGATGAGTATATCATACAATTGAGGAGTCTGGGACAGAGCCTTATACCTGAGCATACTTGCTTCTAGAAAGAGTAAAATCAGAACCAAGATTGCTATTATATATTGTGAAAAAAATTTAAACTGTAAAAGTGGGGTTATTTTGGGAGTGAGCAGAACATAGGTTGCAGCACAATAATATACTGATTTCTTAGTCTGTCCCAAGAATGAAACAAGTGTTGGGACATTTGAGGTATAACTTTTTTTGTGGAAAAATTCTCCCACACTAGTAATGCCTTTCCCTTCACCTATGACTTTTAGAGGCCTAGATCACAAAGATCATTTTGGCAAATGAGGCTGCTTCCACTTCATCTTGAGACCCTGTTTATCCTTTGCTATTTATACCTCTGGCTTCCACAGTCCTTATTGTATCACCCTTTTAAATGATTTCCTTTTCTTCACTTGTTAATGGATCTTACTCCTCCATTTCCTTGCTGAGTAGCAAGTCTGGCTCCAAATGAGTTGTTCTAACTTAACAATGGTGATATCATTATATATAAATGATAATGTCATGGTTTGTTTTGCCTTATTTTATGAACAGTCCATGTTGTCAGCTTGTTCAGGAATAGCTTTGCGTTCTGATAACTCCTCCTTACCCATGAGGCCTTGTAACAGAGAAGCCAAACATGGAATGTCTTCCTCCAAAAGGAATGTAAACACTGAGGGCCTGGGCTGACAGTTGAGGGCACAGACATCTGTGCTCTAGGTTCCGAGGAGAGGAGATTATTTTCACTTGTGTCTAGCCAGAATCTTCAGTGCTTTGTGACGTTTCTTATCAATACTGGTCTCAACATTTCCCCAAGGCCAGAGTTGATGAGTTCATTTAATAGATGAACCTCAGTAGGTATAAACAACTCATCCCAATGCCTATGCTGGCTGATGCCAGGCCTGGGCTTCCAAGCACGTTTGAGGTAGGATAGAAAAAAAAAATAAAAGATAGGGAAAATAAGAGAGAAGGAAATGATATTTTAAAAGTCATACTTATAAGAGGATTGCAACTTCCAGGAATTAGCCAAAGTTACCCAAGGCGACACGTATCAGCACTCCTTCAGTTAAATTTAGACTCTTTCCCTGCCAGACCCATCACATCCCAAATTCCTTAGGCATTTAATAAGTCCACACATTGGCTTAATTAAGGAAGTAAAGAGCAGGAACTCTACCCCAAGAATAAAGGAGCAGGTTGAGCAAACCCAAAGAATGTTCAAATTACCTATTTAAAAACAACCACACCCATACCTGCGAAAAGGGCTAGTGCTCATTTAGGATGGTGGGCAGGGCATCTTTTCCTTGGTTTTTCCATCCCTTCCAGGGAGATATAAATGTTTCCTGTTCCAGAATGTATTTCATCTCATTTCTCTGAGCACCTACACTCTTGTCTTGAGTATGTCTTTTATCTCTATCTAAGAAACCTGAGCCTCTTACCGATGTGTCCTGAAAATTCTTTTTCTGTGCTGTAATGACAGTCTGCAAACCTACTGTAAGAAGATGGGGTTAATTCCTTAGCCCGGCACTCCCCAGACCCAGCCTGGTGACAGGTCTCTTAATTTTAAGATTGCTGGGCAAAGCTTGGAGGGTGGAGGGAGCTCAGATGAACACAGAGAAGAGACTCCAGATGTGGGGGGGCCCAGGTAGAAATCAGCTTGGGGTGCAGCCAGTGATGAGAAATGCAAACAGAATGCTAGATAGGGCATATGTAATAGGAACTTTGAACTTAGGGTATCAAGCAGCTGGGCTTTTAGTATTTCACAGAAGAACCTGAGCAAGCTGCTGGGACACTCGGCCCTTATCTTCACTCTCCCAAGCAGGATGAGTTTCACTGTTCCCCCAGCCCTTATCTCCTGCAGCATAGGCTGGGCACACTCTGAGTGAGACGGAAAATAGTCTTTCCATCCTGCAGCAACCAGTCTGCCAGATAGTATGGAGATAAGGCGCCCAGCACCTTTCTCCACGCTGTGCACACATCCAGTGGGGTTTGGCAATAAACACTTCCAGTGTAGGAAGAACTTGGGAAAAAAAGAGTCTTTTGAATTGTTATTTGTCCTGGAGGTATAAATGGAAGAAAGAAAGTTTACTTAATGGAGAACACTTTTTCATCAACTCTAGTAGTTAGTAATTTGGGCCTGTAAAAACCATATTCCAATGACAACCTGCTGTAAACGTCTTAAAACTTTGCTTTTGACCCAGGAAACTGGTTCCAGGAAGCCACTGTTGATGCATTTAAATGAATAAAGCTGGATTATTCTGATACACTGATCTGGGGGACCTGCTGAAAAGCTTGGGGGACAATATTTGAAGTCAATGCAATGCACTTTGAAGCAAGTCTATTTTATTGCCACTTTGTGAAAAGCCCCAGCATTCACCCGCTGCAGTGCATGCGCCTCTAGGCCCAGCCCGCAAACTCTGTTTCTCCTGTGCCTCCAACTAGGTACTGAGCACAGGCTCTGACCAACCCCCACCCCCGCAACGTTTCTCCCAACTTCTCCAGTGTTGTTTTTGTGTTATTCTGTTGTGGTGACCTGGATTTAGGATCACTCTTGGCTCACTTTGCACAGACTGCATGATGGGATGGATATGAAACTCTTGGCCTTGTGGGCCAAGAACAAGTTGAGAGAAAGCAGATCCCCAAGGGAGACAAGTAACTAACAAAGACAGGAATGGTCTCCGTGTGGTACTGAGGAGGCCAAGCCCAAGCCCTTCCCCAGGAGCTTCCCAGAGCAGGCACACTGTCCAGACTGTCCATCCATACCCTGTACTCTAGATCAAGCCTCATCAAAGGAATGAGACCTGTTATCCCCAGAGGCGTTGCGCTTCAGAGATGTGTGGATGCCAGTGATTTCAGGATTTCTGATATCCAGGTTCTGATCTGAAGGCCTCAACTATGAAGAACTCATTGTCACCCAGGTTAAAAGGAGAAAGAACCTCAAGATGCCTGTTGTAGCCACCCTCAAACACAGTGGGTTGTAAAATGTCACATGCCAGCCTTGACTTGTTCAGACAGTTTTATTTGGACAATGATCCAAATAAAATTCAAGTGATCCAATTCTGTGATTGAATTTGGATAGATCTATTTTTATTCATGTAGCCTTGCCTTAGAGAGATATAGTAAAAATAAGATCCATCTTGTCTTTTTTTTGACCTCCCACTAATCAACTTGATGACTGGAAAGCAATTTTAAGAGGTTGTACTGTCCACAGTCCTGTAGACATAAATCATTACTTTTTAGGAGATGTTTATGGAAATCCAACATGTACCAACTGCTGTCCTAGAGACCCAAATAACTGCTCTTCTCCTAGGCCTGAATCCTCTATTGAAGACAAGAGAAACACAGGTAGACCATGCAATGGCATGCAGTTAATGTCATAGGTCTATAGTCACTCCATGGAGATACTTATCTCCCTTCTTTTTCTCTTTTTCTAGGCAAGATGATCTCTACTTTCTTCCTGAGGAATGCATGTGTAATGATTTAGATAGATAAGAAAAATATCACCAAGATGCTCATGTGGTCAGAGGTGGGATTTTTGAAAGGTGACTGGGTTACAGGGACATTCATTGATGGGGCCTACTTGGATGGTGCAGGTCATGGGGTGGGGGAGGGGTGCCTTTGATGAATAGTCCTTGTCTGGAGCCTCTGACTCTCTCCGTCCTTCTGCTTCCTGGCTACCATGAGGTGAGCAACTTTCCTCTGCCATGCCTTCCGGTGATGGTGTTTCTGCCTTGCCACTGGCCTAAAAGCAATGAAGGCAACTGATCATGGCCTGACCTCTCTGGAACCAGGAGTGAAAGTAAATGTCTACTACCTGAAGCTGGTTTCCTCCAGTATTTTTTCAGTGACAGAAAACTGACTAATACCGCATGTGAAGGTTGCAGCAGGCCCAGTGGGCTTCATTAGATCCATTAGTAAGTCTCTGGCCTGTGGTCAATGGGTAAATGGGTTGAAGGAGGCTTGTCACAAAGCTGGCTCTCTTGCCACTTTATTTGTCACATGAGCCAGACGAGAACATACTGATGGGCCCCTTAAAACCATCCAGCTTGTGGCTCACTGGGGAGAACCAGACTAAGCTGGTCATTCACTGTGTGATGCATGTGTGGAAGACCCATAGTGTTTGACCATCACTAGGTACCTTACCATTAATTACTCTGTGCTTCATTTTATCTTTTCTCTCAGTACCTTGAAATAAGTCTGAGTCCCTTTAATCTGTAAAAGAAACTTTGTTGCTGAAGGGAAAAACCAATCCTTTGGCTGCAGTGATCTGCACGGAGTTTCATGGTCATATTTGCCGTACTTCTCTCTTTTCCACCTGTTCTTTTCTTTCTGTCATTTTGAAAGCAGCCCAAAGTGACACCCTGCTGAAATACCAACTGAATTTACACCACCGGCACAGCCTCTCAGGAGGTGGCTCTTAGGTGAAACTGGGAACTGTTCTGCCACCAAGCACAGTCCATGTTGATTCCTGACCTTCTCTCTTTGAGCATGTGATGTCTCCACTGTGCTTGATCGGACCAAGAGCGATTCAGTGAAACTCTTCTCTTTTCAGATCACAAAAGGTATTTATGGTATTTCAATATGAGGAAGAGCAGAAAATCACTTCCAATGTTTCACAGAAAGCTTTCCATGAACTAAGTCACTGGTTCCTTCTCTGAGCTCCTACAGGGGGCTTCTGTAGTCATCTCTCAGTAAAGCACAGGAGATACTGGAGAGTAGCTTCACTAGTGAGGTCTTTAGATCTGTCTTTTCCATGGCATCTCTTGATGGGGAAACCCCTCTTGGTTGCCACAGGGATGTGTTCGTCTAGCAACCAGCTGACTAGGGCTTTATTTGATTGTTTCCTTAACAAAAATCTTACATCCTATTTTTGAAGAGAGTGTAAGATTATAACAATTTCTCTGTGGAAATTAGAGAAATTTGCCTTAATTGACTCCAGCAAAACATTTGGCACCAGGCATTTCCAGATTCAGCTAGGAGCAAATGAAAAACTTGATCCTTCTGTAAAAATTTTATTTTTAGTCAATGGTCCAATTCATATGCATAGTCAGAATCTAGAATTCTAGGGAGAATGATTCCATCTTGGGTTTTAATTGACTTTTTCCCCCCTGCCTAGAGATGATTGATTGTGAAATTTTTATTATATAAGGGAAATAACATGGTACTTTTTCCTAATGCTGTTTCTCTAAGGGAAATTAAAAAGCGCTGTACAAGCAGTTAAATGTTATAGTACTCTATGAGATAGAACACTTTAGAACATTAGCTATCACCAAGGTTTATTAGGTATCACTGGTCAACTATAAAGCAATTTCAGAGGCTATGCTATTTAGTAAGGGAACAAATCTTTGGCAAAATAAAGTGGCTGGGGACAATAATTTGAAGATGGAAGACACCCATGCCCCTGCCCAGGTTTTAGTGGGAGGGTTCCACTTTTTTTTTTTTTTTTACTAGGGGTTGAACCTAGAACCTTTGCACTGAGCTATATCCACAACTCTTTTACTTTTTATTTTGAGACAAGATCTCACTAAGACATTAAATTTCCAAGGCCAGGCTCAATCTTGTATCCTCCTGGCTCAGTTTCCTCCCAGAGTGCTGGAATTACAGGCGCAATTGCCCTGATGACAATTCCATTTTGGGGTATGTTAAATACTAGGCCCATATAAAACCTAATTTTAGGAAGGAATTAGCTTTAAGAAGGTTTAGTAGCCAATTCTCTGTATAGTATTGTTTTCCTTCTTCTAAAACTTTTGTATCACCTGGGCTTTCTTCCTCATATGTACACTTAGTAATTTTTAAAATGAGCAACTGAATGTCCTTCTACACATTATTATACTCTCGTAATGTAAAGTTCTTTCAGCCAGGCTGCATGGCTCGTAGAATATGGCATGGGTTAGGCTATAGGAGAATGAAACATACGGTCCATGTAATTGTGTTGTCAAGAAGTTAGTCTGTGTGTTTGCTCTGTGTGTACATACAGACTATACTTTGTTCCCATGAGTGCCAAAATTCAAGAAAGGAAAATGAGAAAGATTATAACAGATTAGAGCTAGCAATGGTACCACATCATGAGATGTTTGGAAAATGATTAGCAGGAACTCTGGGTGCTTGGTGTATGGCTGGTATCTAGATGTCCCCTCAAAACCTCATATGCTCATAAGTGGGGCTTTTTGGAGGTTGCTGAATTTAGTGTATGTGATACTGGGATTAAATGTGTGTGTGTTAACTACATTGGTTTAGCAGAATTCTGGGTGTGGACAATGGAAGGCCCACCCTGAGAGGCACCAAGCAATAGACCCATAGCCTAAATGGAATGTAAAGGGACAGAAAAAGGGCAGGTTTGATGCTTACTGCTTCTTCCCTGCCCTGCTATGGGCCATTTGTCCGCTGCCATGCCCCTCCAGCTGACAGTGGGCTGAAATCTCTACAAACTGAGCTAAAATAAACCTTTCCTCCTTTAACATGGGCATCAGGTACTTTGTTTCAGCAATGAGAAAAGTAACTAAGACACTTGGGACACGTGGACATGGGGGGAAACAAAAATCTGAACATGGGAAGACGTTGCAGGCCCACCCAAGGAATTCCACTATCAAGGAAGTTTAGAGAAAGCAATAGGGTCACCTCTTGGTGCTGGCCCTGTTTGTAGCTCAAGTCAAGCAAATACCCTGCCCCCCCCCCCAAGAAAGTGTCTAAACTCTAGAGGAAGAAACAAAGTACCGCAGTGGTGCAGTGGCTTGGCTACCATGTTTAGCCCCCAAGCGAAGCAGATACCACTCAATGCCCACTTCTCCTAGCTTTCTCCCTACCAGGATATCTAGCCAGTAAGTGAGATATTTGTAGAAGAAATCCCCCTCAGTGTAAGGTACGAAGGAAAGTGCATTCAGACAATCTCTCACAGAGTGGTGATTGAATTAGGAGAGACAAGACCTAGAAGAGAAAGAAGAAAGGACATAGTCCTGGGTAGAGACCTAGCTTCAGACACTGAGCAATCTTTCAGGTAATGAGTTATAGGGGCAACCAGCAACCGTGATGGGTGTGATTCGGGGGTAGAGAAAAGACACAGGAGCAGTTCTAGCCCTCAAACATTCTCAATTAGTCACTCTCACACTACCCTCCCTCAAACACCACCAAGCTCTTTGCCCATGTGGTATCCTGCCCACCACCCACCTTACAAACGCCACATAGAGCTTAGTAACCTTGCAGGATCCATCCCAGTGTCCACCAAAGGCACTGAGTTCAATGCTTTCCCTTGGCTCCCCAACAATGCTGAGTTCCAAGCCCTACATGCCATTTAATTTGTGGGCAGGATAGAGACTTTATCAGAGGTGTGAGCACAGAGCTTGGTATGAGTGGAAGACTGGAGGGGTGTGGTGGGGCCAGTAGATGTTGCCTGATGTGTGATACAGAAAGCTAAAGATCCACCCCATATATTTGAAGACATTCAGTCATAAGATAAAGACAAAAATCTCCAAGTAGTCATGCCACAGAAGTGCAGCTAATGCTAACAAAGCTTTGCCTGCACAGTGGCAGTGAGTGGTGTCTGCTTAGCTGGGTGCTAACCATGGCAGCCATGCCATTGCCTTGCTCCTATACTCTGTTTCTTTCCCTAGAGATTAGACACTTTCCCGAGATGGCATGCTCACTTGACTTGGACTGTAAACAGTGCCAGGACCAAGAAGCAGGCTGAGAAGTCTGCCTGGACTTCCTTGAGTCTCTTCAATCACTGCTAAGCATGACAACAAATTGTTCGAAGGTAACCAGTATAAATGCCTCCTAGTCACAACCACAGGTGGCTGGGGCTCAGGCCCCCCACAACTGCTGTAAGACAAGACATACCCATCTTTAAAGGAAGTGGGAAGAGCACACTGGTTGAATTCAGACTGAAGGATAGATAGGAGTGAGAATACTCTTTACTTTTGTGTCTTCCTGTGTTTTTTCTTCCATTCCAGGTATAAATGTAGTTATCACCAGAGTCCTATCCATTTTTTCTTTCATTTGCTGTTATCTTTTTCCTTCTTTCTTTCCTTTTGAACTATTTTCTTCCTTTTTCCTTCCCTTGTGCTGTGCATCCCAGCCTACTTGTCACTGGAGAATCTACAATAAATGGATAAATTCCTAGATACATATGAATTATCAAAATGGAACCAAGAAGGTCTAAAACCCTGAATTACCAATAAAAGGCAATGAAATAAAGGTAGGAAGAAAAATCTTATCAATGAAGAAGTTTATAGAACTTCAGGAGAGAACTAACACCAATATTCCTCAAACTTTTCCATGAAATTGAAAGGGAAGGGTCATTGCCAAGCTCATTCCTTGAAGTTAGCATTAGCCTAATACAAAACCAGACAAAGATTCAACAAGAACAAGAAGGAAAAACAGAAAGAAAGAGAGAAAGAAAGAAAGAGGAGAGAAATCTAAAGACTAATATTCTTAATGAACATAGATATAAAAATACTCAACAAGATACTTGCCAACCAAATGCAACAAATCCCTAAAAAATTATATATCATGACCAAGTTAGCTTCACCCCAGGGATGAAAGGATTTTTCAATATATGTAAATCCACAGATATAATACATCACATAAGTAGAAACAAGGATAAAAATCACTTGATCATCCTAATAGATTCAGAAAAAGCCTTTGACAAAATTGGACATCAATTCATGATAAAAACTCTGATGAAAATAGAAATAGGAAGACATTACCTCAAACTGATATTATGACAAACCCACACCAAACATCACACTAAATGGGGAAAAACTGAAAGCAGGGCATTGGCTGTAAAATCAAGAACAAGGCAAAGATGCTCCCTCTTTACTGCCTCTGTTTGATGTAGTACACGAAACTTTAGCCACAGCAATTAGGCAAGAGAAAAAAATAAAAGGGATACAAAGAGGAAGGAAGAAGTCAAATTATTCTTATTTATAGATTAGATGATCCTTTCCAAAACAGACCAAAAAGTCCACCAGAAGATTCTTAGGACTAATAAATTCCACAAAATGATAGGATACAAAAAATTATAGCATTCCTGTACATCAACAATGAACCCACCAAGGAAGAAGTTAGGAAAACAATCTCATTCATGAGAAAGGGAAGTTAAAAAGATAAAATGTCTAGGAATTAACCTAACCAAAGAAGTGAAAGTTCTCTATAATGAAAACTATCATCTTTTAGGACTGAAGAAGACATTAGAAAATGGAAGAATATCCTCTGTTCTTGGATAGGTAGAAACAATATTGTCAAAATGACCATCTTACCAGAACTGATGCATAGATTTAATGTAATTCCAGTCAAACTGCCCCCAATGTTCTTTACAGAACTAGAGAACATTGACATGGAACTACAGAAATCTGGTAGAGCAAAAGCAATGCTGGGTGACCAGAGCAAAGCAAGAGTTATTATAATCCTGAATTTTAAGTTATATTATGAAGATAAGGTGAGGAAAAAAGCATGATACTGACACAAAAGCAGACATGTGGATCAAGGAAACAGAACAGAGAATGCAGAAACAATCCCAAGAAATTCACCCATCTGATCATTTGACAAAGGGAACAAAAACATATGCAGAGGGAAAGATAGCCTCTTCAACAAATAGTCCTGAGAAACCTGGTTATCCACATGCAGAAGATTGAATCTAGACCCAAATTTCTCTATAGTAGAGTCAAATAAGAATGAGTCAAAGATCTCTACATAAAAACACAAACACTGAATCTGTTGGAAAAACTGGTAAAATTCTTAAGGCCTAAGGATAGTCAAGGCCTTTAGGAACAGAGTCACAATTGTGCCAACAATAAAATCAAGAATCAACAAATAGAATTATATCATATTTTAGAAATCTGCATAAGAAAGGAAAAACAAAACAAGTGAAAAGACAACCTACAATGTGGAACTTTTTTTGCCAGCTATACTTTGGATAGAGGACTAAAATCTAGAGTATATAAAGAACTTAAATAATTAGAAATCCCCAAACAAAGATTGCAATAAAAAAATGGGGAATTGAAACCAACTGACACTTCTCAAAAGAAGTACAAATGGCCAATAAGTCCATGAAAAAAATATTCAACATCTTTGGCCACTAGAGAAATGCAAATCAAAACAACACTGAGATTCCATCTTAGTGCAGTAAGAGTGGCTGTCATGAAGAACTTGAAAAACAGATACTGATTTGGTTGTGGGGGAAAAAGGAACATTTCTACCTTATTGGTGGGAATGTTAACTAGTACAACCCTCTATAGAAATCAGTATAAGCATTCCTCAAAAAATTAAATGTAGAAATTCCATTTGACACAGCTGTACTTCTGAATATCTTCCTGAAAGTTAAAAACATTATATTACAATGATAATTGCATGCTCATGTTTATAGCACTATAACTCATAATAGCTAAATTATGCAAGTAACCTATAGGCCCATTAACAAATGCATGGATTAAACATAATTTAAAAAAGAATAAAAAGAGAATAAGTTTGAGACATTTGTAGAAAAATGGATGGATCTTAAGACTACAATGCTACGAAATAAATAAGACACGGGTTAAGTATTGCGTGGTTTCTCTTATATGAAAAACTCAAATTATAAAAAAGGTAAAAGAGCAAAATAAAGAGAAATGAGAAGCAATAGAGAGGTGGCCTTTGTGGAGGTGGGAAGGAGAACTGGGGAAGTGGAAGGACGAGAGCTCAGTGAGAGCAAAGGGTAGTAAAAATGGTTAAGATCTAGTGTGTATACTTCACAGTTCCTCAAGATGGATGTAACTGTTAGGCTTGGCAAACATATATCGCTAAAAATATTTTCTGTAAAAAAGAAGTGAAAAATTTCCCTTTACAAAGCAATCACTATCAACTGATAGTGTTATTTATTGGGAAGTTGGATATGACTCTGAAGAATTATACAAACCAGAGAATTTTGATCTCTATAATTATACCTACCCTTTAGCAAGGCCTCATATATTCCAAGGTTGCCGCCATTTATCTTTGAGAATTGTCCTCAGATACTATGGCACTAAATCATCCATCCTGGAATAGAGTACAGTTCTCCTAATGGTGCAATGGAGTTTTGGGGACCCACTAGATACCATGAGAAACAAAACTGGATGACAGAAAGGTCATCAGCTTGGGTAATAAAGTTTCATGTAGGAATATATGGAGGCCAATTTTTCTTTGGGTGACAGCAACTGAATCTAAAGAAGGTATATATTTTAAAAAATAATTCATTCTCAGAGTTGCTGCTTATTGAACCTTTTCCTCAGGCAGGCAAATTTCTTTTCAGTTACTACTATGTTTCTTACTATTTTTTCACTAAATCCATTACACCTCTTCGCTAATTTCATTCATTGCTTTAGAACAACTGTTACATGTCATTCACTCAGATAAAAATCCAACTATTGCTTGAAGGATCTCAATCATTATGTAAGCTGCCATATATAAAATTCAGGCTCCAGAATTTGTGCTTGCATTCTATAATATTCGGGTGGTTGACTACAGTCTGCAGTTATCCTAGGCTATTTTTAGTACAAGTTGTGAAGTACATTATTTTCATTGGTCAAATTAGCTGACTGGTTGGCAGGTGGCCCTTTCTTTTCGAATAACGTTGGCACCACCTCATTTTGTTGCTTCTAAAGAGGCTCAGGCTTCTTGGGCATGTGTACTGTATAATTGCAAAAGAACAATAGCTATCTTAAGCATCTGCTTATGTAATCCATTCCTTTTTCTCAGAAAGAGCCACAAATATAAACAGACTTTTTTTCATGGTAGTATCATGCTGCCAGACACCAAGGGCGCCAAGCAGATCCAGCTAACCAAATACAGAACCAGTTCTAGGAGAGTAGTGAGGATGTCACATACAAGCACAGCACGCTTCTCTTTGTTTCATAGAACTATGCTCTTATTGATGGTTTGCTTTAATTTTCTTGCTTGTAAAATGCGTTGGCAAGAGGAAGATTTGTTTGAAATGTAGGAAGGAAGACATGATTTCCAAATACATGGAATGAAATGAGATGGGAGACTGTGAAACCACAATGTACAGAGCAGTGAAATGATTCCGTAATGTGTTCTAGCTGACCAAGTGTTCAAATATCAAACCAGGAATATTACTCAGAGTTTCAACACATCTCAGTGTATTATACACTCTGTGCCATTATTAGTCATTCCAGAACAGCTTGAAAAATTTCACAAAGTTCAGTGGAGGACCTGGTCACATTAGAGTAATAATATAGCTTTAAAAATTCCTCTATATCTGCCCATTTCATGTGAGAACCTGATTACACTTTATAAATTTGACTTTGTTAATCCTCAAAGCTTCATTGACTGGTTAACGCATTTTCCAGTGTGTCAGATCTCTCTCTCTCTTCTCAAATTAGGTAAGTGCAATACTAAAACCTACATTTCTGAAAATGGATGCAGCCTTTGACTTTGTCCATTCTAATATGATCATTAAGTAACCCTGGAGAAAAATGGAACACTTTGAACAAGCAATGTGAAGCAGATGTAGCTTCAGAAGCAACATTTTAAAATGTGCATTGGAGATGACGTCTTTTCACATTTCAGGAACCACCAGCACAGTGGATTGTTTAAATATATGAAGTGAGATTTAGCAGCTGTGGAACACTTGGTTATCTACTTCATAGTGCTAAATCCCAATAAATGTTTTGAACGAACTTGTATGTAACATTACTAAATAACTCTTTCTATTAAATGTAACTCGTTAGGTCTTTTGGCTCAGCTGAGTTTTGTAATATCAAAGGATTATGGACCACATGTTAAACCAGGATAACATATAATCACATAATTACTATGGCTGTATTTCAGAAGTTGTTAACTTTAGTATCTAACTGTATTTTACACATTGTGGTGAGTTGTGTCCTATATAGCCTGGAAGTAGGATCAATCAGTGAGCCTCAGGCTCTGGGTTAAAACTGGTTTAGTCAAACATATCCATTGAAGGGGAAAAAATCAGAAGGCCTAGTTGGTAATTTGTAACTAGAACTGCCTGTTTGGTTGACCAAACGTCTATTCCTCATCTTGTTGGGTTGGTTTATTATGAGTTGGGTTTAATTAGCCTGGTACCCTGGGCCCTAATTCCACCAGGGACCAAAAAAGGCTCCGATAGTGTTCCTCTGACTCATTTTGATTCACATGTAAGCCATTATATGTTGGTAACAATTCATCTTCTGCATTTTATTTTCTCTGGCTCTTACATGAAGTTATGAAAATTTTCCTTCATGGGACTTATTATGCAATGTAGGCCCTGTACTTCAAAAATTGAGAAAAAACAATTAAACAACTAAAATTAACAGCAGGTATGATGCTTAGATCAGTCTTCTTTATTTTTCACAGTGCAAGTTCATCTCACTTACTCTGGGTTTTGTCTAAGAAGGTGTGAGTGGGCTGAGGTAGTGATAAAAGGGTAGGTGGGCGCATTGAGTCCTTGATGCCTTCTCTTTACTTGGCACCTGCCAATTCCTGCCCTGTGTGGGCTGACTCCCAATCACCTTGCCCCATGTACCTGTATTCCCATTCACTTCAGGCCCTGTGGTTATCTTTTTTCTCTTTGTTGCATGGGGATAATTTATTGGCTTTCCAACCTTTTGAAATGGAACTTTTGTGAGGCTCAGTGCTCATCTACCTAGAAATTCTATGATACCATTTCTTTACTTCTGAGGTCATTTTCAAGAAATAGGACATGGTGTCCCCTACTCTTGGATCCACTGACTTACCTGGGGCTTGATTTGGAGTCTGAGGAAAGGGATTCAGGACTTTATCTGGTGAAGTTTTCCTTTTCTAAAATCTGACTTCAGTGGTTTGCTGGAAGTCTTTTTCTATTTTGAGATAATAATAGAAAGCCATCCCTCAAGATCTGCAGAAGATTGGTCCCAGAATCCCCAACAGATACCAAATTATGTGGAGGCTCAAGTCCCTTATATAAACTGCCATGGCATTTGCATATAACCAGCTTAACGTTTAATCTCTAGATGACTTCCAATACCTAAAACAGTGTAGATGGTGGTCACACTGCATTGTTTAGGTACTCATGACAAGGAAAAAATATCTGCACGTGTTCTGCACAGCTGTAATTTTCTCTGCAATAATTTTAACCTTGGTTGTTTGGATTCACAAATGTGGAGTCTACAAGTATGGAAACCTGAGTGTGTGCTTACTCATGAGATCTCTTCCTTCGTCTTCTGTGTGCATCATTAATTCTTTGCCTTCCTCCAATTATCCAAGCTTTTGAAGGGAAAGGCAAATATTGAGAACAGAGAAAGGAAATGTTGGGAAAGAACATTGTTAAATGTTTCAGAATAATGAATTATTACATTTTTATGGATCACTTATATTCTAGGTACTATGTTTACAAATATTGCATCTCATTTTCACTACCATATAGAGTGAGCAGCTGTAGCTATTTATTTTTAATAAGAGGAAGCCTAGGCTAAGAAAGGTCAAGTAATTTGTCCAAAACTCAGTGAGCAGAAACAATGAGGTGTGAACCAGATTTTCTGACTTCAGAGCTCAGAGCCCATTCTGTAAAACAGTGGAATGCCCCAAGATTCAGATCTGACTGGCCTGGGTACAGCTTGGCTGGCAGGATTTTTCTTTTGTTAGCTTCACTGGTGATTTTACTGTTTACCATTGTCCTGAGCTATGCTACAAAATATGGTAGGCACAATTCAAGAGCACTCACGCTCTGCCTGAGACTGTTAGAGATGGACCTTTGATTTCCATTCTTTTTAATCCCTGAGAGGTGATGGAGCTTCTAAAGAGAATCTATGGCTGGAAGAAATGTGTATACATTAGGATTCAGAGCTGCAAGCATATCTTTTACTTCATGGCATTTTGTGTGCCAAAGTGTCTGCCAAATGCCCACAGGTTAAGTTAAACTCTTGGCCCTCTTGGGGTCCCATGGTCAAGAAAATCTTCAGAGTAAAGGTCTCCATTTAGATGTAAGTTCCCCAAACAGAGAGGAACTGAGGAATAGTGCCCAGTGCTGTCGTTTGGAAAAATTGTTTGAAATACTTCTATAAAACATTTTCAGAGGAGTTCAGGGATTGAAAGTACTATTTTTATCACTTCCAATGAAACCCATAAGTGATCATCTTCCAAAAGAACTAATTTTGTAGCAGGCTGAAGAAGTCAGTAAAGGCCTTAAATAGTTGAGCCTCTTTAATTTTCAGCAAAAGGCCACACTCAATTGTAGCCCTTGTTAAAAGGTAAGCCAGGAAATGTCTCTGAGGAGAAATTCAACCTTTCCTTCCAGCTTGGACTGGTCATGAATGGTGATTATCTGACTATAATTCAAATCATATGTGCTGCCCTTGATTTTTGCCATACTCAAGATTATTTCTCCCCTTTTAAAGAGAACAAAATAGTCATTGGTTTAAAGACAAACATGTTCACAAAAAGATACAGTTCTGGAAACTCAATGGTGTTCTAAGACTTCAAACTGCAAACCGGATTTGCAAAATCTCCATCACAGATGAGGCTTAGTACCAACATGTCCAAGATGAGCTTAATAATCTTCAGTTCAGCCTCTCCAGTGATTCATGAGTGAATGCATTTCAAAATATGAAACTAGAATTGCAAGAAAAATAGAAATATGGATAAAAGAAAATTAAGTACCTGATTTGTATTCTAGTGTCAGGGCCTCACTTTGTACACAGAGAAGCCGATTATGCCTGTGCCTCTAAACTGCTGAATGAAAAGGATATAGTCCAAGTGTCTCTAGTGATATTCCTTGGCACCTTGACTCTGGGTGCCACTGTGGACAATGTGTGTGTGGGTATTTTGTTTGACCTGCATGAGAGGTGTTTACCTTTGAAATGTGGCATCTTTTTGACAAAGTATTAGATCACACAAGGGAGAGTGAGTTGAGAAGGACAGTCTGTCACTGAGGTGCTTCTGTTTCTCACCAGAGGTGAGCAGGAAGCTTGCATGCTTCTTGAATCTCAGTTTCTCTCTCTGTAAAATGGAGACAGGAACGCTGACCTCACAGTGGCACTGAGAAGTTCAAATTAGGTCATATGTGGAGTTTGCAGTGAACCACAGGACCTTAGTTGCTGCTAGTGTTCGAGGTCCTAGGAAGGTGCTGAGGTCTGCAGGGGATATAAAAATGGGCCTAGACGAGGGACCAATGGGGTAAACACTTTAGCTCCTTCCCTTTCCACACAGGTGGGCAACCACCAGGAGACCCGTTAGTTACCTGAACTTCACACTTTTCATTGACCTTAGAGTTCTCCTTAGTTTCCAAAATTGTCCTTACTGATACACACTGGATTTCATTCTTTGGTATCCTAACATGTTTAAGTCTCTATTCTAAAAATATATATAGTTTTTCTCTTCGTGTCACCATAGGTAATTATTTCTTCCCACTGATTTGCTCATGAAACGTCAACTGGACTTTCTAGAACCTGCTGCATTTGACATTCTCCAGCAGCTGTCCTGCTTAAGCCCTTCCAACCCCCCACCCCACTCCTTGTCCTGTTTCTGTTTTGTGTGCTCTGTGAGCTGTGTTTGTCTGGATGTGTGCTTTTGCTCATTGTCTTCATATGCTTGAATCAAGATAGAAAGGATTCTAACATGTCTTTTGGATAGGACCTTATACTACAGCATTTATAATAAAATATTATAATGTCTAAGGTTATTTTTTTGTATTCACTTATGTAGCAACACATTTTTTCTGGCCATCTGCACCAGTGAGTCAGCATGGGGCAGCAAAAAGCAATGAAAATATCACCTGGTGCATTATGTTTATGCATTAGGATGTGAACATGTCCCTCCTAAACTATAGGAGGGAGAAACAATAAACATGATAGCAAGAAGCGTGCCAGTTTAGGAAAATTAGAGCTAGTTGTCTTCTGAGTGTTTGTAGGTTGAAAAATCAAGCCAATCAGGTTATGTTACAGTTTTTAGCGATAGGAAGAGGAAAAGGAATTTATGGAGGGGAAGTTAAGTGGAAGCAAAGGAATGGGCACTGGAGGGCAGCCTTCAAAGACATAGGAGCCCTGGATGGATGGATGGATGGATGGACAGATGGACGGATGGACAGATCACCCACACTTTAGCCAGGCTTACCCTTACTACTCAGAGATGAGGGTTCTGAGATCTAGAATCAGGCTTCAAACCAAGGCTCCTGTGGACAGAACCAGGGCTTTCTCTGAGCCCTGTGAGCAGAAGTGAAGGGCCTGGGAATAAGACGCGCCTAGGCCTTTCCTGTGTGTAGGTTCAGGAAAGCTTTCATATTTGGGGATTTCTCTAAGCATCAAATTCCTCCTCTTCTTTGGAATCAGAATAGAACCAGGGAGCAAGATCAACTGCAACAAGATAGAAGAAAGTCTCTGGCCCTGGGACACTCCACGGTGATATTTTGACAGTGCTTTTGTTGCTTCAAGCCCTGGAGATTCTCAGACAAGACTCTTCTGGCACAGGTTAGAGATTGGGCAGAGGTACGAGAATTAAAACACCCTATTTTAGAAAGTTCTCCCTTGGGAAGCATTTTACCCATTTTATGTCACTAAAGCACCCCAAAAAATCAGATTTTTTTTCTCTAATATGTTGAAACACAATTAGGAGTCTCCCAAATTCTTTTATTTGTCCCCGAAATAAAGCCTTTGTGTCATCTCTGGGATATTTCAAAATGTATCCCAATGCCCTTTGGATAATCAGAGACCCAGAGACTCAGCAGAACAAATATAGCCCTTAATTCTTTTGCAGTAGAGTCAGCAATAACTATGTACAACCTAGAGACTGTTGGTGAGGGTTTCTGAAAAAACCTAATTTAGCACAATGGATACATTCCAAAGGGAGAGTGAACACGGTTAGGTCATGTTTGTTTTTACAAAGAGGGCCCTGATTTTGTTGAAGAATGACAACTGAGGCATCTGCAACCTACAAGGAACATTTTTGTGCTTTGCTCCAACCAAAATTTTCCAGGGGATTTTAATATAATTTGGCCCTCCTCCCCCAAATGAGAAAAATCTGCTTCCAGGATAAGTCAAGTTTCTTCAAGAATAATAATTTCTGTACAACTCAATTATGAATAACCAAAAAGTGGGTTTTGTACTGCAGATGCTCAGTGTACCACAGCACGAGGTCTTCAGGCCCAGGAGGGTGAGGATGGGCTCAGTCGTCTGCAGCTACACCCTGTCCTGGAGGTGGCTCTCCGCACAGCAGTGTCAGCTGGTGTGGCACGGGGGTGTGGCTCCCAGTGCAGAAGCAGGGCTCCAGCCATCTGTGAGCAAGACAAGTCTCTGGGTCTCTTTCAATAGATGGGTGGACCAGTACAGTGCATAATGGCCACTTCTTCTTATTGGGCTTTTTGCACACATGCTCAGGTGAATGTGTATATTCTCAGCAGAAAGTACTACTGATTGTACCAGGGAGAAAAAATGGAAAAGGAGGACTTATTTCTCTATTCATACCTTGAAAGGTTCTTACATAGGGGGGGGGGCGGTTATCTGGTCTTATTATAAATGCACTATTGACAGAGTTCTGAAATCTACTACACTGATTATTGTTAATGCTGGGCATCGTTCTAAGCAATTATTTTTGGCTCCATATTCTTTTTTATTCTAGATGGAGGATTGAATCCAGAGGCTTGGCACTGAGTTACATCCCCTGTCCCTTTTTATTTTGTATTTTGAGATAGCATCTTGCTAACTTGCCTAGGCTGGGCTTAAACTTGTGATCCTCCTGCCTCAGCCTCACAGAATGCTGGGGTTTTAGGCATGTGCTTGCCATACTCAGCTCTTTCTTCATATTTTGTAGTTATTTTTAATGTCATTATCCTGACTAGGTCTCAGGCAGGCAGGTCCTGGTTTATAAATTTAATCCACTGAGCCAGGAATTGTATCCAGTGATGCACTAAAAATGTTTTTCTGAGTCAAGATGGACACTGATGTAATGAATCCTGGGCATTAAAAACCATCAGTGGGACATTGACCCACGTGCTGCCTGCTTACTCCTTCTTTTAGTCAAGAGATGAGTAAGGATATGACCTAGGAGTCCATGTATAGCAGGACATATGCCTATCAGAGTGGACTTTAGATAATCTTATTTGCATATGGTCTTTTGCCTGAGCCCACATGTTCTTGGTGTCTTTTGACATAGATCCACTGTTCCAATCCACTGTGCCAGATTAGCCTGGTAGAACCAGGTCAGGTTCTACTTAACCAAGAAATTAGCGTAGGATTAGTGTGGCCCTCTGGCGTGGAACAGTAACAACCTGAAAAATACGCTTCTTTGTGCCATAATTTCTTTTTTTCTGTTCTCAAACCTTGAATCATGTATTAAAGAGAGGACTGTGCCTTCCCTTGCTTTCCGAGGGCAGCATGTTCTTTAAAAATATGAAACAGGGCAAAAGCCAAGATACAGAGGCATAGACCTTGTGACCCAGAGCATACCCAAGAAGGAAGCTCAAGGCCGTGTCCTCCTCCAGGTGTCCCAGTTATCATGTGGCAAAACAGCCAACTCAGGCTGCCCATCAAGACAAACAGCTGTCAATTATCTTTTGGAATATCAGTTGCTTAAAACGTTTCAGCCGGAAGCTAGACAAGTTCTACTGGAAGAACAGATAGGAAATGAAGAAAACCTTGCAGTGGGGGAGGTAAATTCCATGAGACACCAAAACATTAGAAAACCTCTGTTATCAAACAGGTTGGGGTAGGGACAACCTGGGAAATAGGCTGATTAGTGGAACAGAGTAGAAAATGCAGAAAATTCTACATTATGATAGAAACTTCATATATAAAAAGGGCAGATTGGACTTTCTATCAGTGGCACAGAGATAAGTAGGTAAGTACTAAAAAATAAAAACAAAATCGGACTTGTTTCTCATACCCTATTCTAGGTTAGGCAAGCTGTTTAAATTTAATACTTAAAAACTGAAACCATACAAATATTAAAAGAAAATATCAGCAAATTATTCCCTAATCTTGGAGAGAGGGAAATTTTCTGAACCAGAACTCAAGTCTAGACACAACAGGAGAAATATTGATAAATGTGGTCACGTCAAAACTTTGTATAGAAAATAGTCAAAGGGCAAAAGTAAACATTAGAACAACTTCTCAGTATGACTTGAAGAAAAATGACAAAGTAGGATGAATATTTGTTACCTGCATCAGAGACAAAGGGTTCGTAGACCTTTTGTATTAAAAATAAAAGCTCCTAAAAAATGAAGAGGAAAAAAACCTTCACAATTCTGTAGAAGAAAATGGATTAGATATATAAACAGACAAATAATAGAAAAATAAATTCAAATCTCTCTTAACAGTATGAAAAGATGGTCAACTTCAGAATGTGATAAATGTAAAATCAAAACAACCTGAAGATGTCACCATCACTTATTTGCTGCTGAAACCAAAAAGGTTGACAGGCTGCTCTATCTGCCAAAGGTGTGGGGAAGCGGCTCACCGTCTCACCCAGTGCAGGTAGAAGAAGATGTGGTGTGATCCTTCTGGGAGAGACTTCGGCGCAATGTAGCAAAATTCCATGTGCATTTACCCTACAACCCTGCACTTCTACTTCTAAGGATCTCCAAGGTACTCTGCAAAAGTAGGAAAAGGTGAATGCACAGGGGTACTCACTGAAGTACCGGCCGAAATCCATAATTAAGAACTGTGCAGCTATAAAAAGAAATGAGGGTGATCCTTCTGTATAGCTGTGGAGTGACTTCCTGGGTCTGTTATGTGAACACAGGAGAAGAAATCTCAAAATTGCTTGTACTGGTACTAAGAACATAATGGAAGAATAAACAACACATGTAAAGTATGACTGTTTTGGGTACAACAGAAGACAGAAAAGGGAGTGTGGAAGGGATAGAGACAGAAGACAGTCTTATTAAATATAATTTGTTTCTTAGATTTGATTTCAGCACCATGCAAATGGTTCATATAATTACAAATTTAAATATAAAAAAGCAATCTTTAAAAGTTAAAAGTAAAATGAAACAAAGGCCCCTAATGGTGGATTGAGCTACTGGCACAAGTAAGAAGAGAGGAGGAACTCTTTGTGTTGACTTTTAAATATGGGAGTTTGACTGTGTGTCCCTGGTGAGACTATGCACAAAGAAGAAAGAAAAACAACCGCAAGATAAATCTTCAACGCTGTTGAGTAACCATATTGTTGGAGTGAATGCTTTTATTGTTATTTTAAGATGCTACAGTGTGGGGTATAGTTACTGGATAGTTATTTTGGAGTCGCTGAGATGGGATTGTTGGCATGAGTGTAAATACAGATAAAGGATCCAAAAAAGTTAAGTAAAATTATAGAGACCTGATTTTAAATTAGAAATGTCAGTATGAACTAACCAGATAGATAGATGGATTTTCTCTGAAGCAGTCCACTCAAAAGGCTGGGGGCAAATGACCAAATCAGAAATAACGAGAGTAAGCTTCTTCCACCAGAAGTAACCAAGTCTCCTTGGTTACCAGATGACTGGTCTCTCATTTGGGGTAGATGAACGAGGTTAGCCTGGAATAGCTTGGCACAACTCAAAGCCAGGAAGCTATCAAAGATGAGAAGGGGCATGTCTAAAAGAATCAGGAGTCAGCTTGCAAAATCTCACACAGGGCAAATATTTTAACATCAGCAAAGATAACTAAAATGCATTGAAAAGCATCAAATACCTTTGAATCCATGAGCTCCAAATGGTGCCAGAAAAGCCCTTGGTCAGTGTTGAAGAATGCCCGAGAACAATTTAATTTGAAATTGGTAAGTAAAGGAAAGAAGAAACATTCGTCCTTTAGTTTACATGAACACTATCTCAGGAAACACAGGCGTTGATGAAGAGAAATGGCAGGAATTGTACCGTCAGTGAAAAAGAAGCCTCAGCTTGTGGGGTCCATGATCTGGGGACGCAGGCTGGAGGAGGGGACTTCTGCAAGCATCACAGAAAGATAAACAGAACAACCCGTGGAAAAGCACAATCTATCCACGAAGAGGTCTTACCAAAAGATCAGGTTGAGGCACCAGATCCAACTGCCCATTGCGGGAAATGCTGGGCCCAGAGAAATGGACTAATTCTGCCGAGATGTAATCAGAGAAGTACAGAGTGTGGGAAATTCTATAGGACAAATGCTCCGGTTTCTTCCACAGAAATTTTCAAGGAACTGAGGAAGAACCTCAGAGACGAACAACCAATCCCACTGTATGGCTCTAATTTGAGGGAACAGTTTTAAAATGTTTAAGATTAGGAAGGAAATGCAAAAATAAGGACATTGACTAGATGTTTGGGAACATTAAGAAATTATTATTAATTCTTTTTAGGTATGGTAAATGTTCAAGGCATTTTAAAATAGCCTTCACTTTTAAATATACATATTGGAATATTCGTAGGTCAGTTTTTATGATATTTGGGATTTACTTCAAAAATAAATTAGGGGCTAGGAAGAGATCAAATAAAATGGCCATAAAGTGGTGATCTTTGAAGGCCGCAGCAGCACTGCTCTCTCTGCTTCTGTAGACCTTTAGAGTGTTGATAATAAAGAGTAAAATCAAAAGTAGGTGGTAAACCTTATCCAGGTAATTTATAATTCACAGAAAACAAATAAGTTTGAACTTTCAAATTTCTTAGGTGGAGAGCTAAAAGAACTTGTTCCCCAAGTACTATGCCACTGGGCCACATTCCGAGCCCCAAAACTTTATTTAAAAAAAATGTTCAATATCTTTATTTCAGTTTACTTCCAATTTATTATTATTGCAGTCACTTAAAGATTAAGCCAAATAAAATATAACCTATCTTCATGCACACCTGTAATCTCAGCACTCTGGAGGCTGAGGCAGGAGGATCATTGAGAGTCTGAGGCCAGCCTGGGCTACAAAGTGAACTCTAGGCCAGTCTGAACTGCAGAGTGAGACATTGTCTTGAAAAATGTGTATCTCTCTCTCTCTCTCTCTCTCTCTCTCTCTCTCTCTCTCTCTGGACAGTACCAACCCAGATATCATGAAAAGACAAGATACATATATATGTATATATATTATATATATACACATATATAAAACTTATCTATAAGTTGATTCTGAATGAGTGATTTCATCACTTTCTCAGAATTTCCTTTTCAAAACAACCTTAGAATTGTCAATGCTAAAAAGAGGCATCTAACCAATCACCAAGGAAGGCCTGTTCCAGATAACTAGAACCTGTCCCCTGTGGTCTCCCTACCCACCATCTCTTTCATTTTGTGAGGTGTATTATCTCTCCTGTTTACATGCTGCCACTGATAAGATCATAATACTTGTCACAGTTCTGAGAGTGCAAAGAATGAGTGCTTTAGCTGTGGGTTAGATATGAGCCATTCTTTAGCTTGAATTCATTAAAATTGAGTTTTACACATACATCCTACTGCTGACAGATAGATGCATATTATATGTGGCAAATGGCCTAGACTACAACTTTGATTTGTTTAAGATGGTGGCTGTGCTCCTTGAGTGAATGGTTCTGATCTGTGTCTGAAGAACCAGTGAATGGCCACAGGGGAGAGGAGGCCCCTGGGATGCAGAGGTAAGACATTGCCTGGGGAGTCCCTCCTGCGTGCATCTGGGTTGGTACTGTCCTCTTTGGCCTGGGGAGTGAGAGCACCCACTAATTTCATTAGCTGTAGTCAGAAGGTGATATGATGATGAGCTGGAAAGTAAAAAATAGATATTCAAAATTATCTGCCAGTCATGGCTTCTGTATGACGTGGAAGAATTCGTGGTTAATTTTAACCAGTAATTTGATGACCTGTTACACACTGTCACAAAATAGTTTCAGAAACAACATAACCTGCCTGTCTTGATACCAGCAGTAGAACTTATTTGATGGTAGAGCTTCTACCCTATTCACTTGCCAAAGATCTATAGACATCAAGCATTTGCACACAGAATGCTCAATGATGTGGGAAGTGTAAGAAGAAGTCTAGGATGTCAGCATGGTTAGCATTTAGAAGCAGGTGTAAAACAGGGCAGCACTTTAAAATTTCGATTGTACATGTGGTTCAGAGAAAAACATGAAATTTCAGATAAGTTGAAATTGCTTGCCCCAGTGGGGATGGTCAAGGTAGTATTCCAGAGGAGATTTGAAGCCGAGCAGGGTTTAGGCAATTTGAGTTAGAGTGTGTGTCTGTGCAGGCCCACACCCCTGCATGCACACACTGGTGCATGGGCATGTGCTTACCTGCAGTTGTCTGGGAAAGAGGAGATGAGTCTTCCTGAACGCAGCTTTTCTGATGAGAGAAACAGCATAAACAGAAGGTCAGAAATGTGAATGTAGGGCCAGTGGATGCAGAACAGTGAGAAGTTTGTTCACCCCTGTCTGTATCCACCTTTTCGGATGTTCAGAACACTGTCCTAGGCCCACCTGGGTCTGCAATATGTTTTCGAAAGAACATACCAGTTATTTCTATCACAATGGAAAAGTTCTTTCTGATCTACAGTGAGAGGGAAGAAATTAGATTGTGAATGATCCAGAAACAATTTGATTTTCTGAGTCTCTTAGTTATTGGCTTCCTTTTAATAGTGATAGATTAAGAAAATTCATGGTAGGAGATGAATTTATACTGTGCTGATTTAATTACAAAATATTTACTTATTTTACAAAAGTGATACCTGATCAGGATTCCTATAAATAACCAGCTTAATATAGTTTCTTTTGCTAACATTTGGTTTACATGAAATGTCCAGGTTCTAATGCGTGGTATAAGGCAGGCTGTAACAGCAACATGGAAATGAGTAATGCACTTTTGTGTATGTTACACATTCACAAGTGGTCATTGTTCATGTCTATATCTGTGAGTGCCAAGTCTGGCGTTCAGGGTACATGTGCCAAAATCTTGCAAAAGGAAATAAAGAAACTTATATTTACATTTAATTTTATGAGAATGAAATTAATTTTACTGATATTTAATATATGAAGTGACAGTAGCCCATGTAAACACTTTTAAAGTGAATATATGTAAATGTATGTGTACACACATATGTATATATATCAGTGTTGTGTGTTCACAAGGGCTGTTTTAACTGCTTGCACTTCGGTTGGCCTCTGGAACGGTACATATTAGGAATATTGGCTTTCATTGTGGACTGGCTTAAGCTGCTGGCCTTTAGCTGAAGTTACAGGGGCCAATGGACAGTTTTAAATAGGGGAACGACTCGATCAGAGGTACATGTCTGAAGGATCACTTGCGCTACTATGTGCACAACGGATCAGAGAAACATTGAACTACGGAGGCCCATTAGGAGACCAGGCCTCCAAGTATCCAGAGTCATGAGAGGTGGGGTCAGAAAGTAGGTGATGTGACCTACCTAGAAGTCTGTGCAGCCTCTTTATTTTAGTTTTTAATTTTCTGTGTTACATGTGCCTGGTGGCTTTATGACACCTATCTGGGACCCATTACTGTCAGAGCATGTGTTAGGATTAACACAGACTTCCCCTAAATCAACATCTATTTTCTGAGAATTGAATGGAGAAAATCCATTTAATCTTAAAAGTTTACCTGTTGTCTAGAAACAGGCTTGTGAAGTCCTTGTGTGATGACTCCAGCTGAGACCCTGGAAAGCGCAAATTGAGCAGGGAACTTCCCTGCCACCTGTGGGACAAGCTTCTTTCTTGCTCGCCATAGGCGGTTGTGTTCTAACATTGTGCATTTGTTGCTACCTAAATGACCTGTGGACTTGTTTACTGTGCCTACTTACACACATATCACTTGGATGCATACTTCATATCTCGCTTGGATATGAAGGCAGAGATGGCAGATATAAGCTTGGATGTAAGGCAGAGATGGTGGCTCTCCAGCAACCGGAAAAGAATCTGATGCACAGGAGGTGCTCCACTTAGAAAAATGTGTTCAAATCTAGACTTGCCCACGAACAAACATCAATTATCCCTCCTCACCTGTGCTGGGGAGAAGACTCCCAGGAGGGATGGCAGAGTTTTCCTTTAGGCCTTGGGCACTATTTGGTTTTGTAGAGCCTCTCATTTGCCAAAAAACTGTCAGGTTTATGTTTTTCTGACTATAGAACAAAAGCAGAACAGGAAGTAAGAAGTGGGTGTGGAGAGCGCATATAGCCACTGCTCCGGGCACAAGCGAGAGATGCTGATGCAGACAGACCCAGGAAGGCGGGGGAGGCACCTGTTCAGAGAAACGGGTTGCTGAGCAGGAAAGGGGCAGCTGTGATGTCCAACAGGGCACCAAATACACTTTTCGCTTCTGAGTGGGATTTACTTTATTTTTCTTTAGGATCAATTTGGAGAAAAATATGTGCTCTTCTTCCCTCCCTCCCTCCCTCCCTCCCTCCTTCCTTTCTTCCTTTGCACCCTCGCTCCCTCCCTCCCTCCCTCCCTCACTCCCTCGCTCTCTCCCTTTCCCCCACTTCTCTCTTCTTCTTTCCATAGATTATTTCATTAATTCAAGTGAATTAAAAGCTAATAACTACACAATAATAATAATGGCTGGGTTTACCGTGTTCTTACTACAAGCCAGGTGTTATCCTTTGAAAAGCCTTGGCTCAGTGAAATCTAATGGTAATTCAATATGTAGTTCTATAATTGGCACCATTTCACAGATGAGAAAACTGAGGTGTTTTTTTTAGAGTGGGTAAAGAAAATATATTTGGGTCCAGGGATATAGCTCAGTGGTATAAGCACCAGCCTGGCAAGCACAAGGTCCTGAGTTTGATTCCTGGCACCAAAACAATAAAAAAAATAAAATATATTTGATTATGCATAGCTCATGCATCATGGGGCTGAGACTAAACCCCAGCAGGCTGACTGCAAAACCTACCATCAAAGCTCATACATTCTGCTAGTTCCTCTTGTGATGTTATTGAACTTTTGCTTCCTAGGGAAAGACCTTTTCCTGTGGCAGTGGAAGCCAAAATTTCCAATCTAGTAATTTCATTCCTCAGTGCACTGTGGAGATTTACCTGCACTGAGTTCTTGGAAGGAAAGACTGTGATATGTTCCCCTTTGTAGTTTCAGGGACTCCCATGTGACAAGTGTTTCAATATCTACTGATGAAAACTGGATGACCTCATTTCTAGTTTCTTCCAATCCTCAGACCATCGAGAGTAGTAGCAGAAAGGATTCAAAATGTCTCTCGCCTGTCAGGAAATGCTTGGCTCAGAAGGGAGTGGCAGTGTGCCTGTGTTATCTTTAAATGCTGCTTCATAATCCTGTGCATCTTTGGGTGCATCTTGATGAAACTGATCAGGGAAACAGCTCAAAATGGACTTGCCAACAGGATCAAGTTCCACTCTACAGCTAAAAGCATGCAAATCAAGTTCCCAGGAAACAATAAGAATTTTGTTTTCATAGAAATTAGAATTTCTTGGCCTTTCCTGCTTATTTGGTCAGCATCCCATCCTTCTCCTCTGAGATGTGGGCCACAGGGGTTGGCTGCAGAGCTGAGACTTACCTCAGCGGATGCGCTCTCACTAACCACTGCTCCAGGCTCATTATGCAGAGGGTAGAAAGGTAGGGTTATCTATAGCGTTGCTGCTCTGGGATTAGTGACCACTCTGCTTTTCAGTCTAGAGGACTTTTAATGAGGATCGCCCAAGCGGTCATTGGTGATGATGTGTTGTTGGTTAATTCCTTAATTTCTTTACCTTGTCAATGGCTATTTTTGTGGAGTTGTTAAATGACTGAAGAAATATATGAAAGGGTTAACTGTGACACCAGCCTTCTCCTAGGCCTCACTACATCATGGTCTCAGTGTGCTCCACTGGAACCTGACCACTGGGACATGCATGTGGCAAGACTGATCCGGTTACAGGTCAATACATCTCAAGGGATAGAGAGCCTAACTTGATGACAAGGGGTGACAAACAGTTGGCTCTAAGGCACAATTTATATTACACTATTAGGGGGAAGGGTTACATCTCAGATCAAACCATATTCAATCTTTTTGGGAATTGCTGCTGCAGAGAGTAGAGAACAGTCACTGATGTAAGAACTAGAGAGCTGGTTTTGACCCCACAAATGACTTAGATTTGATGCCCTATGCCTGGTAGCACTCAGTAGATATTTGATGAACCTTTCCTTAAGGGAAATCATGGGCCACGATTGGTGACTGCCCTGCTTTTCAATCTAGAGGACTTTTCCTTGGGGTTCTCACAAGCAGTCATTGGTGGTAATGTGTGAGGAGAAACCTCTTTGGGACTCATTTTTAGTAGTTATAAAAGAATAAATGTGTATCATGTGATTTTAAATATCATAATTTTTTAAATGTTACTATTGTGATTTTTATTGTATAGAGACACATACAGTGGAAGAGAGATTTAACTGAACAGATTAAATCACCATAATATAGATGAGATCTGGCAAGTTAAGTATCCTTTTAATTGGTCGCTTTATAGAGGATTGAATTACATTGTATGAAGAATTTCAGAAACTTCAACACTAAGAAGAAGAATCCAAGGCCACAGTGATCAGAAGTTGGCTATATTCATTTACCCAAATGGGAGCAGTACAATTTCATGTTTGAGAGTGAGAATCAGTTTCTTGGAGCTTGAATCCTGGCTCTGACACTTGATCGCATGTCCTCGGGCAAGTGTCTCTTCCTAAACCCTGTATTATGTGACCTTGCAATAGCAATACACCTTTCCTTATATCATCACTGGAAGCATTGAATAGAAAAGTCTTTAAAACACTTGGCACAATGTCTGGCACGCAGTAGAGGCCAAACACATGACTGGGGAACAGACAAAGGACCCATTCCCTGTGTACCCGATGGTACCCTGAAGAACGGGCCGCATAGTTCAACCAAGAATGGGAAAGAATGGTTCAAAATGCTTTTCTTGATGAATATGTATTAAGAACAGCTGTGTTCCTTTGTTGTGACTCAATAGTCCCAATTAAAACATGGTTTTTCTTATTTTGGAGAGGGACTACACTGACCCTCAGTGTGCTAACAGTTTACTGTCTCTCCTTTCAGGTCTATTTGTGGACACCCTGGTTCTGTACAAGTCTGTTTTGAGTTCAGCTAGCAAGAGTTCGTTTCCCAGTGTTTGCGCAGCTCTGAGAACTAACCAAACCTGCTGAAGTAGGGCCGCATAGTGGTCTAGTGTTGGTCTATTATCCGTTTCTGTCCAGGGTGAACAGGTCACCAAAACAAGGTACCTGCAGATGAATAAAAAAGTAAGAGATAAAAAAATACAAGAGAGACAATGTTCTGGGATCAGGGGGCTTACAGTTCTCTTGTCTGCCGCCCTGAGCCACCTTTTCAGTAACCTTTTATTGAGATAAAACAAAAGAGGCAACTGGGCTAATGGGTGAATATCAATCCTTTTAGGAAGAACAGTACAACTCAATTACCTTAGACATGAGACTTGACTAGATAGCCATCATGTCACCATTCCTTTCTGCATATCACAGCAAAACATTTAGTGTGGGCGCCAGGGCTTACAAAGCTTCTGCTAGAATTCCTCCAGAACACAACAACCGAGGCTGGGTTATACCTAAGGCAATACACTGAAAGATTAACTAAAGAATGTCCTTCTCTACAGTCTAGACCCCAGTGGCACAACATGAAAACATGAGCATCCTTGATTCATTGGAAGACATAGAAGCCATACACCCTTGACCTCTGCATGCTTTTCCTAAAGTGAAATGTGGTCACTGGGACCACATGAGTTAAAAAACGTCTCAGTAGATGTAATCCAGGCATCTGGTCTTGTCAACCCTGGTCCTAAGCATGCAGATGCAGGATTTCCAAATGTCCAGAAAATGAAGCAGGCAATTTTCCTTGAACCAGGGTGATAATCTCCTTGTGTTGGCTGGTACTAAACTAAGATAATTGCATTTTATAATGGTTATGTAATGAATATGGAAAACAAAATATCAAGCAAGAATGCAAACAGGAAGAGAGAAGTACAAATTCCTTGGCAGTGGTTTGGAAATGACTACCCATACTTCCTCTTCCATCCTTCATTTCATTGGATCTGCACATGCATCCTGCCTTGAGAATTTCAGTCAAAGATATCTGCATTTTAAAATGAGGAATCTGAAACTCAAAGATGTTGCAAAATGTCCCTAAACTCTCTGAGTTATTAAAACACAGAACTGGGGTCCAATCAGGTCTTAGAAGTTAAGCCTGAATCTCTTTGCCTTTGCATTGCACTGTTGGGGGCAGGGCTGAGGCAGGGCTTCTCATGGGTATAAATGTGTACTAAAATGCACTAGGGGAGTGTTCATGAGTTTAACAAAAGTGTTAAAGGCAGAATTCTTACACTAATATCCTTGTAATTCTGTCAAAAGAGCACTCAGGGAAGACTGAACTTGGACAGTGAGAAAAAGGCATCCGCAGTCAAGGAGAGTTACTATAGCCCTCATCCTGAGATGCAGGAGGCTGAATGTGATAGCACATCGTAAACCCTTCCTCTTGCTCCAGTTGGTTCTTCTGTGGACCTGCATCCAAAAGGTCATTTAAATATAGAAGCCGAACATACATGTGTACACTGATCTTTATTACCATTGTTGGTTTGTTAATAGCAGATTTTCATGATAGGCTCCTCTTAAGTTACCTTCAGAATGAGCAGGTGACAACACTGTTGAATAAGTTTTTTATTTCACTTACAAGAATCCAACAATTTTACTCAACAAAAATCCAAGAATCACTTTTTACAAGAGCATAGTTTCATAAAACGAATGCTATATTGTTGTGGGGAACTGCTATGTGTTTATAAAAACAACTTTCACCCCTTAGGCCCAGCAGGGACCACATAAAATGAATCTCGGATCCACCAGCACCTGTAATACACACTCCATGATCAGCTGCCTGTGGGAGACAGAGGCGCCAATGCAAGGCTGAACTGTTTGGACCCTATATTTATTATGCCAATCTTCCAGAATATGTCAGTGGTAGGTGGCAGGGAGAGGCCTCACACTTCCTGGGAGGAGCCTGAGAAGAAGCAGGTGGCCACTGCTCTGTGCATATTCGGCACTTTCCACTGTACTGACCAAAGCAGTCTCCCAGTGCCAGCTCTGGAGCCCACACATTGCATAGGTGCAAGTAAAGAAGAGTTGGTTCCTTGATTACTGGTATTGGCTTTTGGAGCCTCTCTGGAACCCCCCAAAGAGACAGCGTGAAGGAGAGAGAGGAAGAAGAAGAGGAGGAGAAGAGAGGACAGGAGAGGAGAACAGAGCCTCATTATGTTGTACAGGCTGGGCTTGAACTTGTGATCCTCTGATCCTCCTACCTCAACCTTCCAGGGTGCTGGGATTACAGGTACATGCCACCATACTGGTACAGCTTTTCCCCCAGATTAGAAGTCCTCATTAGGGAACTGAATATCCCAGAGTTGCTTGTGAATACTTGGTCAGTGCTCTGAGACTAAAGAGGCAATTTTATGTGATGTATGTTTTTTTCCTTTTTCTCAGAAAAATTCCTGGAGCAGCATTCTGCTGGGTCCCCTGATGCCACTCCAGGGTATTTTCATTTGCTGTGTGTATAGACACCAGGTAAAGGTTCTGTCCTATATACGCTTGCATGTCCCTCTGCCTTCACCTTCAATTTGGTCAAGACTGTCCTCATGTGGCAGACAAATTATCATTTAATACATGGAATCTGACGAGAAGGTTTCCCACCATCTGAGGACAGAGTTGTAGAGTCCCACTAACCACAATTTCTTTTTCAATACATCATTCCATTTGTTTAATGAAGCAATTGGTATTTACCGAACACTTGATATACAACAAGAAAAATCATAGCAACAATAATCACAACAGAACAACATTGTCCTGATCTCTAATGCTTTCAATATGTCAGACTGATGGCTAAATATGCATTATTTCATTTACTCTCCACAGCAGAACTCTAATTTCCATTCTGCAGACAAGGAAAGGGACAACAGAACATAGTTAAATGACATGGGAGCTGTGTGACTGACTCAGACACAGATGTCACTTTTAGGAAGATGATCTTTCCACAGCTCTTTATTAAAAGCTTATTTGGGGCCAAATCCTTATCCCATCACTGGAGATATGGGGCCTCCTGGGAGATAGTAAGATCCTGACCTCCCAGAATTGATCTAAGGGAAATAAAATGTGCACAAGCAGCTGTATTAGCCAGTGGCCACTCCTTGTCATCACTCTTGTAGCCCTGTATAGACAGACAGGTGCTCACAGAGATGGATCTCTGCTGATCTCTTCAAAGTAACTAAACTTAATCTGTGCATGAGAAGCCCCTGGAAAACTCCCTAAAAATCTTACAGAACCTTAGTAAAATTAGATTCTGATAAAATTTCATTAAAACTCTTAGTAAAATTACAAAAATCTTAGTAATGTTACCAAGAGTCTTAGTAAGTCCCTAGGAAGCTCCCTAAGAATCTTACAAAATCTCTGATAGTGGGACTTAGGAATCTATATTTTCAAACAAACCTTCCTTGGTTCAGTAAGAAGGCAAGATGTCCACTCTCACGAGTCCTATCCAATATAGGTCTTGAAATTTTAGCCCGAACAATTATGCAGAAGAAAAAATAGCCAGGTGTGGTGGCACATGCCTGTAATCCAGTCACTTGGGAGGCTGGGGCAGGAGGATTACTGTGAGTTTGAGGCCAGCCTGGGCTACAAAGTAAGATCAAGGCCAGCCTGAACTACATAGTGAGACCCTATCTCAAAAAGACAAAAAGCAAAAAAAAAAAAAAAAAAAAAAAAAAAAAAAAAAAAAAAAAAAAAAAAAAAAAAAAAAAAAAAAAAAAAAAAAAAAAAAAGGAAAATAAAAAGTAAAAGAAAAGGAATAAAAATAGGAAAGGAAGAAGTCAAGTTATCCTTATCTGCAGAGGCTGTGGTACTGTAGTTAAAAGATCTTAAAGATTCTACCAAAAGACTTTTAGACCTGATGGATAATATTAGCAATGTAATGGGATATAAAAATTAACATTAAAAATTCATATCTCTAGTATGCAACAGTAATGGACTGAGAAGGAAATCAGAAAAATAACTCCATTCACAATAGCTAAGATAAAATAAAATACCTAGAACACAATTTAACCAAGGAGGTAAGAGACTGGTATGGTGAAAATTTCAGAACATGGAAGAAAAAAACTGAAGGCACCAAAAGATAAAAAAAGCCTCCCATGTTCAGGGATTACAATAATTAGTATGGACTTGTGGGAAGATGGCGACCAGGTAAGCAGTAGAGAAAGATCTTCCCAGAGGATCGCCACCCAGACACTGGAATATAGCAACATGAGAAAAAACAAGAAGGAGAGAAATGGGTCCCCTGGACCCAGGAAGGATCTGAAATGAGAACTGAAGCCCTCAGAAAGAGCAAACAAGACCTCTCCTGAAGGAAAGGCTTAGAGGGCCGCCATGGCACAGTTGGAGGAAGAGAGGGCCGCCATGGCACAGTTGGAGGAAGAGAGGGCAGAGGAGGGAGTTACCACTCCATACACACCCTTGGCCTGCTCCCTCATTCCGGCACTCACAGCTTCAACTTTGGAGGCCCATGCTTGTGGGAGCCTCCCCACTTGGCCAGAGGAGAGCAGAGTTCCAAGAGCTGGTTCAGGACTGGAGAGGAGAAAGCACAGCCTAGAAAAGAGGCAGTGGCGGTTGAGAGGTGTTGTCGAACCCAGTATAAGGATGAGAAGTTACAACAGCCACTAAAACAGAATTCTCACTCTGTGACAACCTTTTTAATCAGCACCTGGAGGCAAGGCAGAGTCAAAGCAACCAGTACGCGGCCCACCACACCCAGCTCTAAGCCTGCCCCAAGGCTGTGGCCTCCTATCTCTCCACTGTGTGAGCAACTACCAGCAGAGAGCAACAGAGAGCAGCAGCAGCAACCCCAGGGCCACAGCAATTCCCAGGGATCCAGCCAAAGAATAAATGGAAACTGGAGCACAACAGTAAGAAAGAGCTGCAGAAGGAGGTGGACCATATGGCCCCACACCCTACTCACTCCAACACCAAGAAGGAATCATGAGCTGAGTTACCAGGCTTCAGCTCCCACCCTGAACTCCCTCTCTGAGCACCACCTGAGTCTTGGTGGCCCAAACCCTCAACATGTGTTCCTGACAGCAATGGGATGAGTCCACGGGCTTCAGGACTCACCCTAAACTACTAATATGAGCACCAAGAGGGACTCCATACTGCTTGCATATATGAACCTTGTATGAACCCATAGCGACAAATTACACTAAAAGTGGCACTCTGGGAGTCTGAGAGACAACATACTCTACACAGCAGGCCCACGAAAATCCTCCAATTCTCTCCTAGAACTAATAACTAAACTTAGTACACACCCTGGACTACCTCAGTGAGTATGGATGGGGTAAACCTCATGCCACTTGTGCCTAGCAAAGCCCAACTGCAAGGGGCGGGGAGCAGCAGCACTGGAGATTAAGAGGTGGGAGGAAGCAAAGACCTGGAACTAGGGTGCAGACCTGGTACTCTAGCTGGGTGGGGATAGCCTCCAAAGAGTCATAGTAGCCTGCAGGGTCACACTAGTGGCCTGTGAGGGGACCCTGGGGCCCTTCACAGGGAGCTCAGAAGCCTGAGGGGGGCAGGGAGGTCCCTCCTGGCTACATGAGAGCTCTGAAGACCTGGACCAGGCCTCTGGCAGAGAGGCCATGGGGCAGAGCCTGGAGATCCATGGTGGAGACCCCGTAGACTCAACCAGGCCCCAGGGAGCGCCTTGCCAGGGCAGAGCCCAGCTGTCCAAGGACTCGACTGGGCCCCGGGAGTGCCTCCCTGGGGCAGAGCATCTGGACATGCTGCCTACTTGAGCAGACCCCCAGTGGCCTTGAGGACTTGTCAGTACGGGCTTGACCATAGTGAACCTGGTTCCCTGCAGATCTACGGTCTTTGAGGATGGGTGCTTTTCCACCTCCTGCCATAGCATGTACACTCATGTTTGTTACAGCATAATTTGAAGCAGGCATGTCTCTTCCGAATGTAAGAGCCGAGGGAGTAAGTAAACCAAAAAGTACAGTTATTATCAGAGGGAAGATGACTGATTGGGTGGTAGAACAACAGAGATGAGGGTGGAGAAAATTGATTAATTGAACGAGCCATCATCTGTATAGCTGAGCAACAAATGTGAAGATAACATTATGTAATACAGCATCCAGTGTTAATTTCCTACTATCTTGTCTATAATTTTGTATTTCCTGTGTTGTTTTCGTGGTGTTCTGGTTTATATGTCTCCATTTTTTTATTTGGTATTTTCTTTATTGTTTTTGTGTTAACAAATGTGAAGATAACATTATGTAATACAGCATCCAGTGCTAATTCCCTATCTTCCCTATAATTTTGTATTTCCTTTATTGTTTTCGTGTTGTTCTGGTTTATATATATCTCCATTTTTTTGTCTTGAAAATAAAAATAAAAAAGAAATAAAATAATTAATATGGTCAAAAAGTTCTTATTACCAAAAGCAATCTCCAGATTCAATGCAATCCCCACCAAAATACCAGAGACATTCTTCACAGAACTAGAAAAAAAGTCCTAAAATTCATATGCAAACAAAGACAATCCAAGTAGCCAGGACAATCCTAAACAAAAAGAGCAAGTCTGGAAGCATCACAATACCTGATTTCAAAATGTACTACACAGCCATAATAACAAAACATGTTACTGGCACAAAAATAGCGACATAAGACCAAAGAACAGAAGACACAGAAACAAACCCATTCAGCTACAGCCGTTTGATTTTTGACAAATTAACTAAAAATATATGCTGGAGAAAAGGCAGCCTCTTCAACAAATGGTGCTGGGAAAACTGACATCCACTTGTAGAAGACTGAAACTAGATTCTTATCTCTCACCTTGTACTAAAATAAATTAAAACTGGGTCAAAGACCTGGGTATAAAACCTGAAATTTTGCTAGGTGTGGTGGCACATGCCTGTTATCCTAGCACTTGGAGGCTGAGGCAGGAGAATTGCCATGAGTTTGAGGCCAGCCTGGGTTACATAAGTGTGTTCAAGGCCAGCCTGCACTCCACAGTGATACCCTGTGTAAAAAAAAAAACAAAACCCTAAAACAAAACAAATCAAGAAACAAAAAACAACCATGGAAAAATAAACAAAAACAAAGATAGAAACCAACCAAAAACCCCTGAATTTTGAAACTGCTGACAGAAAACATAGAAAACCCTTGAAGCCACAGGCATTGGCAAAGTCCTCGAGCATAGAATGCCAATATCACAGGAAATAATAGCAAGAATCAGAAATGAGACTACATAAAAGTAAAAAGTTTCTTCATAGCGAGGGAAACAGCTAAGAGTAAAGAGACAGTTAATAGAACGGGAGAAAAGCCTTACCATCTGCTTTTCCAAAAGAAATGATTAATATTTAGAATACAGAAAGAGCTCAAAAAACCTTAACACCAAAAAGATAATAAATAACCTATACAAGTGAATCAAACAGACACTTGTCAAAAGAAGCACCAATGATCATTAAGTATGTGAAAAAAAGTTTTAACATCTTTAGCCATTAGAGAATTCAGGTAATGGGGGATGGATACAAGCAGATATGTAATCTCTGGAACCCACCAAATCTGTGAAACTGAAGGAGAGTGTGGGGCAAGAGGGGATGATGGGGTAAAAACCACCAAAGTATGTTACATGTGTGTCTGACTCTGCCAAAAGTGAAACCCATTAATCTGTATAACTAATTTAAAAGAGAGAAAAAACTCCCTTGGTGGCTCTGATGATTGAGTAAATTTGCATTCCCTACTTTTAAGCATGAGGGCAGACCTCATGAAGAGACCGTTACATACATAGCAAGCCCCACAGGTCTTCTTGTCGGGCTCTGGATGCAATCAGTCATTCATGCTGACATTTGCCTCTATCGGCAATTTATAGACCTTTCAAAACTTAATTCACACGGCGGGATATATTTTACCTCCTGACCTAGTACACACCATGTATATTTGTGCGTCTTTGTATACAATGAAACAAAAAATGTATGCAATAGTATCTACTAAGAAAAGTACAGATTTCCCTCTTTCTATTCTGTCTTTTCTTCATTAAAAAAAATTGATCAAACCCACTCATTAATCACAGTCCACAAGGAGGTGTTGACCCACAGTTTGAAAATAGTAACCTACAATGTATCCCAGGTGCTGTGGCATTTCTTTTTTTTCTTTTTTTTTTTTTTTTGCGGTACTGGGGATCAAACTCAGGACCCTGCGCTTGCTAGGCAGGCGCTTATTCCACTGAGCTATATCCCCAGCCCCTGGTGCTGTGGCATTTCCCACAGTTGCCTCAGTTCTGGAAGCTTCCCTTGCTCTTCTGTAACATAAGCAAGTTATTAGATCAGGTGATCTCAAACTCTTAGGTTCTGTACATCTGTTCACTAGCAAGTGTCTCTTCAGTTGTTCCTTGCTGCTGTCAGTTCTGTTGCCCTGGTTTAATGTACCGTGCTCTCCACCCCATCACTGGTTTAATCTCTTCATCCTTCCAAAGTACCCTGTGTCCCTCTTAAACTAGAAAGGCCAGAACCAGCTCCAACAGATGTAGCCTGTGCTGAGTATAATTCAATAAAATCTATCATCACTTGTACTGTTTGTTCTGTCTGCAGTAGTAATAAGGAGAAAAAAAAGAGAAAAGCAACCATTCGGTGTACACAGGGAATATCCTTCTCGTCATGTAATCATTCAACAAGTATTTACTGGATCTGCTGTATATGTAATGGTCTCTACATGTTGGGTAAGCAGAAAAGTCTCAAAGAATTCTTTTTCTTTTTTCTCTGGAAGTCTTATTTTCCTCAGCCACACATACAAGTGGAGAATGAGGGCAAGGAGGGGTGGCCACCCTTGTGCTCCAGCGGGGTGACACACTTTTGAGTCTTTGTGCTGACGTGGGTGAGGGGGCGGGAGGAGGGGCTTAATTCGTCCTTTGTAGAAACATGGATGCACCTTGAGACCATAGTGTTAAGTAAAAGATATCAGACAACCATCTTAAAAATCACACGCTTTCTCTTATGTGAGAAATCCAAAAATATAAACAAACAGGAAAATACAGGGTAGATAAGAGGATGTCTGGAGATAGACCTTTTTCAGCTGGGGAGGGGACCAAGGCATGGAGGAAGGAGGAAGGGAGGGGAGGCCAAGGAGATGGATGAAGAACTGAGGTGTGTTGTGTTCACGCACCAGCTCCTCACAAGGAAAGCGATCGCCGTACACTGCAAGCATGTACTAAAAGTAAGTAGAAAATAAAAACTACTTTGTGGAACAGCAGAGATTCAAAATACAGCAAAGAATGAAGTAGTTCAGAAGGGATATTGTTCATAAGGTGCATGAGGTAATAGAAAAAGAGTGTTAAAAAAAACTGATAGGGAGGAGGAATCTCAAATTTTACCTTTTCTATCAATAAAGATAGTCTCACAAGATCCCTCAGATCTGGTGTTAGGGGTCTTCTAACTAAAACTGACAGGAGGCCCAACTCAAGCTGTCATGCCAGAGTGGAAGTTTTGTTTGTGTTTTTTGTGGTTTTTTGGTTTGGTTTCTATCCTCTGAAAAATTCACAGCGCCAGCTAAATTCAGGGTGGTCATCAACACAGCGCAGACCTGGTTTCCTCCCACTTTTCAGTTCTGTCTTCCATGGAACTGACTTCCTTCAGTCTGGGTGTCTTAGCTCACTTCCTCACTGCTGGGCCAAAATACCTAACACCAGCAACTTGAAGCAGGAGGGATTTACTTCGGAGGGATCGTTTTTACAGAGTATGGTCTGCTGACTGAGAGGCATAGGACACATGAACAGAGGGCCTGAGCAGACGACAGCTGCTCACCACTTGGTAGCCAAGAAGCAGAGAGAGAAGGGAGGACCTGGGGTGAGACGTGTCCTCCCTAGGTCACAGCCCCAGTGATCCACCTTTTCAAACCGCACCACACTTCCTAACATGTCCGCCAAAGTGTTCTATAGTCAGATTGTTACAGGCAGCTGAGTTAGAAATATTATAGGCAGGCAGACAGGGCCAGGCCCTCAAAGGAGCCAGTGTAGAAGATGGCATACCTTGCAACTCTGGGGGAGACCGGCACCTCCAGCCATGGACAAAAGATTAAACAGAGGTACCCACGTACTAGGGATGGACCTCAGGGATTGATATTCTAAAGGTAGCGATCACCTTGAAAAGGCCAGGAAGAGTCACTAGCCCAACCCCCTACAGGGAAAGCCCCTGTTCTGTATTCATGCCCACTTCTTATGTGACCTTCCCCATTTGATCTCCATTTAATCAATGTTACCTGAACAATTACACTTGTGATCTTATTGGCTGACCATGGTTTTGTCCACCTCATATCCACCTAGTGAGTTCCCATGTTTTCTGTCTTGGACCTGCCTCACCTCGTGGTTTTGCTCTATAAAAATCCCTAGAAAAGACAGGTTCCTGGGCAGCTTGCTCAGACCCACCTTCTGTCCCTCTCCTGGGCAGGAACTTTCTTTTCTGCAGTAAATATATTCTGCTCTTAACCTTGATAGGTTTTTCCAGCACAGAAAGAAATAAAACAGAATAAATAAAACAGAATTGCAAGCACAGAGGGAAAGAGGGACATGGAGCTTCTGAGGGCCTGGCCTGGGGAAAAAGGCTAAATAGGGCCAGGTTGGAGGCGCGGCTTAGGGGGCAGGCCGCCGGACATGGCAGACTGGGATTGGGCAAGAGCATGGGAAAAGGAAATAGGGTATTACAAAAGGGGAAGCAGGAAGTCATAATTTGACTCAGAGGAAGAAGGGCGGGACTTAACACGTGGCCTCTAGGGGTCAGAGCCATATTGGCTTGGCGCCATCCTGGCTCAGAGCCACAGCAGCTCGGCAGGAATTACAGTGAGGTGAGAAGCCCATCAAACCTCTGTTGTTCCTAGAATTCATTCTTCAATTTTAGAGAACATGAGCTCATTCAAGCCATCTTCCAGGTTGGGAGATTTTCCCCTGTATCACTATCACCACCTAAAAGCCCCACCTCTGAATGACATGAGGCTTTGGGAGGACATGTAGATCTACACTACAACGTGGCTTTGCAAATGAGAAGGGGACCAAGAGGTGGGAATGAGGGGGATAAAGGAAAGTAAACAGCATTAAGATGTGTTGTGTACATCTATCAACACTCCACAATGAATATGCTGCAAACACATTAGTAAACACTAAAATAATTTTTTAAAAAAAGAAAATAAATAACACTGATGTCTCCAGAAGCTCCATATTCTCTTCTCAGAGTGCCAACTCAGACCTGATTCCCTTGTGGCATAGAGGTGGGGGGTACCTGCTGCTGTACCAGCACTTTCAGAAGTGACTTAGTCCCACAGATTGGGTCCCATGCTTGTTTCTGAACTGTAAGGGAGGTCAGGAAAAGACAAGGTCACCCTGGGCTTGAGGAGTGTGGAATTTCCTCCAGATCACATGGTCTGACTGAACGGGGTGTGGATGCCCAGTTGCTGAACAAATAGATGTGACTATCAGGGAGGGCAGATCCATGAAATCAGAGATCCACTGTTTGGAGACAGACAGAGGCTTACTGCAGTGTTCTCTAAAAGAAGAAATGACTTACATAGGCCCTTCAACTAATCATCTCCATGAATTTGACTTCAAGACTTCTCTTAAATGTGTCTGCCTTTCATTCATTCATTTAACAGGTATTTTTTATGAACCTCTGAGGTGCCAAATATTGCCCTAGAGATAAAGGACAAATGAGGGATCAACACAAAGATCCCTACCCTTGTGTTCTCCTATTTGCGCTGGGACAAAGGAATTGGGGAGTTTAGAAAGACACACTCTCACCTGGTAGGAGCAGGCCTCATTGAAAAAAATGATAATTTAGCCAACACTTGAAGGAAGTGAGAGGAACTGGCCAAGTAGCTACCATGAAGAGACGTTGTAGAGCGGAACAAGCCATTCAAAGGCCCTGGGGTAGGAGTGAACCTGGCATAGCCTAGGAAAAGCTCGTGGGTCAATGTGACTACAATGAAGTAAGAAGGAACCAAAGAACAGAGTTTAAATGAAGGACAGAGAGCTAAGGGAGGGAAAAGATCATACAGGACCTCAGGACTAGCTTTTATTCTAATAGAAATAGAGAACCATTTTACTTAATTAATAGAATTCAGTGTGATGTTTTTACACACACTATACAGCATGCATAGATCATATCTAAGCACGCTTCTTCAACTCCCACCCATCCTTGTCCCTAGTCATCACAGTTCTTTTAAGTCTCACTTTTTTTCTGATTTCCATATATAAAAGTGAATGCATGGTACTTTTTGAGTTCTTTGTATACAGGAATAGGTGGAAAAATATTTTCTCCCATTCTGAGGTTGTTTCTTTATTCTGATGGTTGCTTTCTTTGCTATGCAGAAGGTTTTTAGTTTGATGTAGTCCCATTTGTCAGATTATAAAATTGCTTTTGTTTCTTATGCTTTTGGGATGCTACCCAGAAAATCATTGCCTATACCAGTGTTTTAAAGTGTCTCCCTTATGTTTACTTCTAGTAATCTCAGACTTTCAGGTCTTATAGTTAGGTCTTAGAGCCATTTTGAATTGATTTTTATACAGGATGAGAGACCAGTTAGGTTTCAATCTTCTGCAATTTGTAAAGAAATTAGAGATCATTTCAGTGAACGTGTGGCTGCTTGATGAGGTTGAACATCGTCAGGTAATTCTGTGACTCCATCCTGGGTGAGGTCATTAGTTTTATATCATCTTTGATGTTTCGTTTTCTCTCATACTGCTATGAAAACTTATGGCTCAATGCTCAAAACACATTCTATTTTTTTTAAATGAAAGTACAAAAACATATTAACAAACAGACACCAATTAGCATAAAAAATAGTACAATCACAACTGATCTATAGACAAGGTGACACGGTCTCAACAGTGGTTATTGCTTTATCCATTGATATCTTCGGAGTGTAAATATATGAACCCATATACAGACATGCAAAATTGGTCAGACCATTAATCCTCTCAACAACAGAAAAACACAAAAACCAAACATCCAAAGACAGAAAACAAAACAGGCAAACAACAACAACAACAACAACAACAACAAAACCACCAATAGTTGCTGCTTTGCATATTGATATCTTCGAAGTGTGTGTTCAGGAT